>WOUI01000155.1:0-78068 GCA_012184565.1 Aspergillus floridensis
AATCAACCAACCCCCCCCCCCCCCCCCAAACCCAGCCAAAACAACCCCACCCCCGCAGCCCCCCCCCCACATTCCCAACACCCCCCCCCCCCCCCCCCCAAAAAACCTCTCTCCCTCTCACCCATGCACACTTGAATAATCAACAACTAGCCCCACTTGGCACATTCGTACACTTGGAGCTCGTCTTCCCGCCTGTAACCTTCACATCCGTCCATGTCCAATCCGAACAACTGCCCGACCCGCACGAGATGAGGATGTTGGTCCCCGAACTGACCACCGAGCCGTGCACGTTGTCCAGCACAAAGTCCGTGATCGGCACCCCCGTCGTGGGCGTCGATGACGTGTCGCCGTAGTTCTGCTGCACCACGATCCCGTACTTGGCGATGGAGGTGAGCGTGATGTCCTTGTAGGTGACGTCGGACACGGAGCCGGTGGTGTCGATGTTGGTTTTGATGCGGACGCCTTTTTGTCTTTAGCTTTGGTTGAGAGGGTTGGGTTGAGGGGGGTGAGGGGGCGGTATTGGGGTTGAGTATGGGGTGGGGAAGGGTACTGCAGGGTTGAGGGATAGGGGCCGGTGGTGAAGGGAAAGAGGCTGGGGCTAACGCACCATTGTCCGAGTTGATGATCGTCGAATCCACGAATGTCACGTTCTTGACCGTATTATCACTGCGTCCGCCCACTGAACCAATGGACAAGCCGTGTCCGCCGGAGCAGTAGCCGCCCGAGAAGTAGATATTCTGCTGCCGTCAGCCACCACCACCACCACCACCACCACCACCACCCCACTCCCCCCCAACCCAATCTCTTCGGGGTGAAAAACTCACCTCCCCTGAATTAACAGCCACGCAATCATCCTGATTATACACCGTGGCCCCCGTAATCGTCACATACGTACTCGTGCCGATATCAAACGCATCGGTATTATGCCCGCCATTGTCATCGCCGTCCGAGTTATCGATCGTGATATCCTCGAGGGTCAAATAGTCCGACCCCGCGACGCTGAAGACTTGGACGGGCGAGTTGACGATCTTCAGCCCGCTGATTACCGAGTTGGTCAGGCTGTGCGCCGCGAAGAACTTGGGCTTCGTCTTGCCCCCGTTCCCGCCCTCGCCGTCCCACCACCGGCTGCCGTCCCCGTTGATGCTGTGCCCGCTCGCACCGGTGATGGTGAGGTCCGTGCCGGAGACGGAGATCAGGGGGCCGCTCCATTCTTCGTAGCCGAAGGTGGTTTCGCCGGAGAAGATCACCTATCCGTTTGTCCTCAGAAGATGGTCAAAAGGGTGAGGTTTAGAGGTGAAAGGGGAGGGCAGGGGGGCAATGGCTTGGGATAAGGAGAGGCTACATGAGTCCCGTCGTTCAACTTGGTCAGATCCAAAGTCGTCCCCGACGGAACGGCGACATTCGACAGCACAATGGTCGAACACGAGGTCTTGGACTTGCTGGCCGACGAGGCGCCGTTCGATCCCGAGAAGGTGCAGGTCGTCGCGCGCTTCGCGATCTCCTCGGCCGTGGGCGGGGCCGTGATGGCCGGTGGGGCCGGGTTGGCGAGGACGCTCGCGGCCCCGACGGCCAGCGAGACGAGTAGGGTGGTGTTGAGGTGCATTGTTGGACTTGGGCTAAGAGGGTTCAAGCTTCGGGTTGTCTTGGTGGTTGTCTTGGTGGTGATTGTTCAAGGGCGCCGGGGGGTATTTATGCCTCTAGCAGCGTTAAAAGGTTGATGCTCAGGAGATGTGATATTGTAGGACAGCCATGCAGGGTCTACCACCTCGCATTCGGTCATTTGTCAGTGGTGGAATAACCGTTTTGCTCAGGTATGTTTCAACCCCGTGACGAGGACGAAGTATAGCATACTGGGAATAGGAGTCTGTCATGGAATCCAATGGTTCTCAGCTCGGGCGGAGTTTCCACCAGGCAATCCGGGGAAGTCGCCGACGGACTGATATTCTCCAGGGGCTGGTGGCTTGGTTTGCCCTACCAGTGCGAAACGACTAACTTCCAGCCCAGACGGAGGACGGCCCGTGTGAGGGCGCGAACACCTTATAGTCCATCTCGCTTAGACGGGTGTGCAGGCTAAAGAGGGGGCATACAGAGACCCTGGTTCATAGTTTGGGGAGGTATAGGGGAGGAACGGCACTAATTGGCGGAATCACTCGCGGGCGGCGGACATTTCAGGGCTGACGATGTTTATGTTTCTCTTGGCTTCACGTCTGGGACTCGTCTTGGCACGGTGGCCTTGGCGGAGGAGCCCCTGAAGACATCCGGCAATTCCGCAGAGGAAACACTCGTCATATAGGTGTTGGAGCCATGGTTCGGCTGGATTGACGAGATTGAGTTAGGTAGTCGATGTATGGGGCCTCTCTCTCCTAGTCAAAAGAAGTGCGTGCCGCCAGCATGTAAGGCTGGTTTGTATGCAGCGCGGCCAAAAAGAAAGGTCGTGCCCGGGTTCGAACCGGGGTTATTGGAATATTTCCTAGCCCGAAGGCAAGTGAGGTCAAAATCCAAAGTGATAACCACTACACTACACAACCTGTAGTCGGTGCTGCTGCTCGCTTTAACAGTTGATGTGGTTCATTGTCTTTCTCTGCTTCATCTTTCGGGAGTCTTTGTGCACAAAACAGAAGCAGTTAGGGCTTACGACTAATTTCCTGATGCTTGAATGCTTCGGTCTAAGGTACTAGGTACAGTACATCGACCAAGAGTTACTGTTCCCTCCATCTTACCTTTCTCTCTGTCTGAATTATTTTCTTGTGTGCTCAATCAGTCCTAAAACGGCTTCACTGTTTTGTCGCTAGCCGGTGCTGTTGGGTCGTGGGCAGCGGCAAGGTTTACAGCCAGCAGCCAGTTATCAGTCCAACGGCCTGCAACCTCCTCAGCTTCCAACTTCAAGGACTTGTTTCCCTCGCCCACAATCCCGGCTACAACGAGTCCATCGGTTCTTTCTTCAGTTACCAAGAACAAAACGCCCATCCAGCGTGCGTGGTCTGGCCCACCTCCGCCCAAGATGTCTCGATCATTGTCGAGACCATGGCCATCTCGCACCGCGAGAGGAGTGAGCAATTCGCCATCCGCAGCGGCGGACACGGCTTATTTGCCGGTGCAGCCAATATTCAGGACGGCGTCACCGTCGAGGTGAGTTCCGACCGTGCGACTGTGCAAATCGGAGCCGGGGCCCGCTGGCTCCAGGTCTACCAGGTCTTGGATCTGCTCAACATCACCGTCACGGCGGGACGCGATGCGGCCATCGGAACCGGAGGCTTTCTGACAGGCGGTGGGATCTGTGTCCCTAGCATGAAGGCCAGATGGGGCTGCGACGACGTGCTGGAGTACGAGATCGTGGTAGCCAGCGGGGAGATCCTGCGCGTCTCTGCAGACAGGCATCCGGACCTCTTCGTGGCCCTGAAAGGCGGGTCGAACAACTTCGGGGTGGTGACCCGGTTCACCATGCGGACGCACCTAGTCGGTAATCTGTGGGCGGGCTTCACTGCGTACCCCGGGGGGGAGGCGCCGCGCCTCCTAACCGCGTACTCGGCCTTCATGGAGCCAGCGAACCTGGACCCCTACGCTGGAAGGATCGAGTCGTACGGGTGGATGAGCAAGCATGACGCTGTTCACGCGACCCTGGTCATGCTGTACTCCCAGCCACACCTGTATCCCGCGGTCTATCAAAACCCAACTTGTCACACGGGCATGACCTATGTTGCGGCGCTGCATCGCTGTGTGGCGAAAGAAAAACCATTGTGTCCCCACCCGACGGTCCTGCGGGGCAAGCATTGCGTCCTGGTCGGCGAACCCAACTGTCCAACCGGGACCAAGTGGGAGGCGACAGCGGGGGATTGTCTGGGAGAGACTGCCCCGGAGTGTCCTCCCAGCGTTCCGCATCGAGAGGGCAACTATTGCGTCGCGTACCGTGACCCCGTGTGCAAGTCCGGCACGGAGTTATCCATTGATTCCGCGTCCAGTACGGCTCGATGCTGCCCCAGGGGTTTGGCCTGGGATGGTGACCAATGTGTAGCCCGACCCGATGCCAGCAGCGGGCTCTGCCCAACCGGTACGCACCCCGATGGGAATTGGTGCAAGAAGCCTGGAACTGCACGCCCCATCTGTGCCCCCGGCGACGGGATCCTGAGCGCGGACGGCACCCAGTGTATCCGTACCGAGCATGCGACCTGTCCCGATGGACTTGTAGTCGATGCCTCGGGCTGCCGGAGTCCCAAGGGCCCCTCTTGCCCGACCGGCACGACGTTGACGGGCAATCAGTGTGTGTCCGACATCCCCCCACAGTGTAAAGAGCCCAACACGGTCATCCAGCACGGGCAGTGCGTGAGCCGCAGTAACCCCCGGTGCCCTCGCGGCTACGTTTGGGATGGCAAAGACTGTGTGCTCAAGGGTCAAGGCCAGTCATGCGGGCCGGATTCGACTTGGGATGGCACGGACTGTGTCTTGGGCGAGGAACCGCAATGCCCCTGGGGGACCACTCTAGTCGACGGCCAGTGTCTCAAGTCTAGCCTGCCTATCTGTCCGTCCGGCACGACCCGGAAAGACGACGTTTGTCTGGTGTCAGCCCCCGTGCAATGTGATCAGGGAACCTTCGACGGTCAGGACTGCGTGCTCGACGCACAGCCAGCTTGTCCCCAGGGGACTGTGCTATCCGGCAAGAGTTGCGTCTCGGTAGACGAGCCTGAGTGCGCGACCGGGTATGAATACCGCTGTGGTCAGTGCGTGTCAACGGTTGACCAGGCCTGTCCCGAGGACTTCACCTTGCAGAATGGACAATGCGTGTCGCAGGCCACACCCGAGTGTCCGCCCGATTCCTACCCGGATGGCCATGATTGTGTCGCCGGCGACCCCCTGTGCCCGGATGGTACTTTCAACGGACAGGATTGCGAAAGCGACACCGTACCACAGTGCTCCAAGAGCGAGACACTTAAGGATGGAAAGTGTGTCAAGGAGGTCGAGCCGCGCTGTGTTGGGGGCCAGAAATTTGACAAAGAAAAAGGCGCTTGTGTGGGTACCACAGGGCCGCAGTGCCCGCAGGGCCAGAAATATCATCGGGGCCACTGCATTCTTGATACTGGAGAGTGCATTGACTATGAATTCTGTCCGGTTCCGTTCTTTGCGCCTGTTTGAGGCTGGCGAGCATGTCGAGAAGACACGGATCGCTACTCCATTCTCCGGCAATCACTGGATTGTGCGTTAGCGAGTCCAACTGGCAGCGAACATTAAGAAGAATCAGGCCCAGGAGACATTCAGACAAGCCGGGTCCAGCCCCTTTTTCAACCATCCTCGCACATATCCTCGCTGTTGTGACCGTGCTGGGCAACTAACCCTCACCCCCCTTCTCTGTATGTAGATACTGATGGATTCCGTTCCGTGACGGGAGCTACAGCGCTGAGCATCGTCTTTACACCGGAAGTCAACAGTCCTATTCTTCGGAGCTATTCAAAAGACCTTGTTGTGATTCCAGCTTCAGATCATTGTGCGTGGTATATGTGTCCCGGTATTTGTGCAAGGGGAAATAGATATCACTTCAATCAATAAGGACATGCACGAGCGCGGTAGTGGGATTGCAGCTGTAGATGGACGGTCTACCGGAAGAAAGGATGCCTTTTTCGGTTTCGATGATGGGCTATAAAAGTTATGCTTGACTCTATCTTAACCTCAATCTTTTTCGTCTCCACCACGGCCCATCCCTAGATCTTTTTTTTTTTCGACCCGCGGAAGGGTATAAGCCTGCCAAAGCCCGTAGGTTCAAAGATCAGGTCTTACCCCAACCTGTTTGTCAGCCAGTTTGAGACTAATATAGGCCTAGTCGATAGAGCAGGTCTAAGTTCAGATATCTAGTTGGTAAAGGCTTGTCTCAATATCTTTATCCAAAAGATTAATGTTTCGCTTTGAGGGCCGCGCCGGTATGAGTTTGACTGTGCAAAGAACTCTCGTAGCTGGCCATTCAGCGGATACGAGCGTAGGTTTACATTGCGGGAATATCGCTGCTTCCCGGGACGCCGGCAGTGGGACAGTATCCGGCGAGGTCACCACCAGCGAGTCAGACGTCTCGGTGCATTGGCCGTGGCTAACCATTCCGGCAATCCAGCTGGCGCTTTGGGTTCATTTGCCATCTATTGTCATCATCAAGATCATTAGCCTGATATGAATACACGAGGAGAGAACCTGAGACCCTTCCCACGTGTATCCAAAACCATCACTCAGCAGCGTATGTGCTTTACACTTGACCGGACATACAGCAACCAAGCGCTTAAAGACAAGCACAAGCACAAGCACTTTTTCACGTTAATAGATAAACTCTGTAAGAACCTCACGCGCAGCCGCGGCCTACACCTAGAATTTCAACAAATGCTCCTTCAATCCCCTGTCAAACCCCTCCCTCCTCTTCTCAAACTCATCCGCACTACCATCCAACATCTCCTTCCCAACATTACCCCTCACGAACCCCTCGAAATGCGCCCGCGCCCTCCTCTCCACTTCCAAATCCTTCCGCCGCGCCTCCAGCCCCGGAAGACCGACCAGAAAGTCCAAATCCGACGTCTCTGTCGCATCATATGGCACCGGATACCCCCACGGCCTCGCCTCGCGATCCTCCAGATACCGCGTAAACTGGACCAGAACCTCGCGATACCCATACTGTCCGCCCGTAGGATCAAGCACCCATTCCTCACCCGAGAGGCGCATCGTCACCACCAACACGGTATGCGGACACCCTGTCGCGTCGGGGCCGGGGACGAGTCTCGTCAGACGGGGTTTCTTCTCGATCTGCAGGTCCATGAATTCAACTCTCGTGTCCATACCTAGCATTCCCCATCCTTATCAGTACACATAATCTAGGGCATCAGTGCGGGATCACGGGGAGGAGTGCGTACCAGCCAGAAGCCCCCTAATCAACCCACTCAACAGCGCCATCGCGGCAGTACACTGGTTCACGCACAGCGCCGCCTCCCTCTCCTCGGGGTTTGGGGTCAGATGTTCCGGGAAGTGTACGCGGGTCCCTGGGTCTCTGGCCTCCTGGTGCAGGTAGAGCGTCCCGCCGCGGAGGTCGATCTTCGTGAGAGCGATGTCGTACAGTGTCGCTCGGTAGGCGAGGAGCGCGGTCTTGAGGATGTGGGCGGCGCGGTGGAGCTTCGTGCGCTGCGCCATCACTCTGCAGCCGTGTTTGTGGATGGTCCAGTGGCGCTTTTGGCAGGCGCGGGTGCAGTACGCGGCGCTGATGGTGTGGCCTGGTAGGTAGGCGGGGGGGTTCAGGCAGCCAGCGCAGTGGAGGGTGGCGTTTGAGCCGCAAGCTGCGCAGATGGTGGGGGTTGAGGCAGGCATTTTTGGAGGCTTGAGGTTGCTGGTGGGTGCTGGTGATGTGTTTGGTGACGGTGGTGACGGGTTCGATGGTGGTGGGGTAGAGAAACAAGGTGGTAGGATGTAGGAGAGGAGGTGCGGTTTCCTCAGTAGATATGTTTGTAGGCTCGGGGCTACTTATATGGGATGGTCATGGTATAGGACCGCGCTGTGAATTTTGCAACGCGTCTGCTTCATTCACTGTGGGTGGGAGGGTAGTTGCAGGTCAAACGAAATATGTCGCTGCTTTAACAACATCATGGGATGTCAGGCTGGTGGCCGTCACCCAGCCAGAATGACTATGTCTCTGCGAGATTTACTTGCCCTTCAACACTGTTCTCGATTTTTTCCCTTCCATATTTCATAGTATAAATCGTCGATCTCACTTAAAACATAGGTCTACATCCAAATTGACGTATGATAGGTATTGCACGAATAAACAATTCTACCCCAGAAAAGTTTATTAGTGATAAGAAAGCTCTGTTAATCAGCTATCAGCTGCTGATAACATAGATGCTGCATAAAATCGAGCTGGAAGACTGCTTGGTATATTTTAATTAGTAGACATGAGCTGCTACATCTGTTCTACAACATCTAGTATGTAAAGTAAAACTCTAAATTATATAATCACTACTCTACTATTACTACTTGTTAAGTCACAGATCTTTTACAAGTAAAAGCAATATACCTTAGAATAACATGTGCATATTCAAACAACTTGATATTAGAAACGTAGATGTACCATCATAAAGCAGGCCTTAGGCTACAAGTCCTCTTCCTGAGAAGGCGTGCCTTCCCACAAGTCCCAGCTATTGCAGCCATTCACTTTTTTTCCTCGCTACCATGTCTTCCGGATCCCTCATCTCATGTTTCATTACTCGGAACTTCCTGCACAAGTCTGACAGTCCCATTAATCGAATCAGTCCTTACCTCGTCTCCCACTCGGATCGGATTATCTGGATCTTCAGCGATGACGAGATGGAGGTTGCCATCTTCATCTTCAACGGTTCTCAGGCTCACTGGCTCCCACTCCTCTGTCTGGTCACCCTCCGTGCTATTGTCAGCGGGCATCACATCCTCATCAAATTCCTCTCCTCTGCGCCCGAGAACAAAGCTGCCACCTCGAAGATGGAATTGCCCCCCGTCGTTCGTGCAGGTCGGCCTCTGTCTACAAAAAGATCTAGGGTCCATGCTCGTCAGTTGCGGGTCTGACCAACAAGAAAGTGAGGGCTTGCGCTCCTCCGTAGTTACGCAAAGTGACCCCATATCTCTGACCGTTCCGAATTCCGTTGTCGCAGACCCTCAACGCGATGCTCACCGCATCGAAGAACTACAACACCGAAGCGCCGCCCTCCATCATCGTTCTCGACACCAATCAGCGCGACCGCCTTCTCCAGCTCGACTGCGATTCCGCCACCTCAGACGGGCACGTGGCCGATGGATTTGTCTCCCCGTTTGTGGGGATGACCCTCCCCGAAGTGGTCCGCTTCGTTACCGAGACAGCCCGCGACACCGTTATCAACCCGTACTCGGTCTTCATTGCGGATGAGCGCACAGTCGCGGACCAGACCGTCCTCGTGGTGGGCAGCCACGACGAGACGCGCGATTTTGAGGTCACCGTGCGGATGGTCCCCGAGCTCCTCGACCTGGTCGCTGCGAATTTGGTCATTGCAAACATGGATGTCACGGAGATGAGATCGAATGCGGAGGAGACGGGCGGGGTGTACAGGCGTTAGCGTCTGGAGAGGGGTCACGACGGTTGCGGGCTGAATTTTGTGGAGATGACGTACCCAGTCTTGGGGTTTGGGTTAATCAAATGAGATATTAGCGAGTTCGTGGCGTTTGGTGTAACCTTTGTCGGTTTCTTACCTAGGGAATCACCATCGCCAAGCAGTCTTTGTATCTCGTTTGCAGTGGTACTATGCGTTTGACGGAGGGAGAAAGCATGGTGCCGGTGCGTGCAAGACTTAATCAGCTTGGTCACATCAGTAGCGGGCCCGCACAAACAAGGAAGTGACTTTGCACTTTTGATTCGTCGTATTGTAGAATGGAGTACAAATCACCCTCAGAGAAGGCGCGTTCCGATGTCAAGACAAAGCAGGCTAGAGCCACTGAATCTTTCCTTCCTTTGACGACGAACGTACCTATTCGGCCGATGAATCAAGCCGAGTTCATCTCAAGCCGAATATTCTTTGCCTGCCATTCTCTCCTTTAGGGACCGGCAAGCAGGCACGTGAGCTGGTCGGAACGATGTTGCATTTGCCCAACTGTAGAGATACTGGTTGTAGTTGTAGTAGGTACATCTACAAGCTCCCACCGGTTGATGGTTCAGTGGTGACATGTTGATCTAATTTTCTTACTCGTTACTCGGTGGCCTGACCATCTTGTCTGTTTGCTACTTCACATCCGAGGTGACTCAAGCCCAGCATGCCGTCTTCTAGAGTGCGGATCTTGTTTCTCTCTATCAAATTCTACATTGAATGAACTATGTGCTATGCCCAGGCTAAGTCAGCCTTGGTTAAGACTGAGCAGCGGGAGAGTCAAGCTCAAGCCAAGTGATCTCGATGCCCTGAGTGAGAGATATTCTCAAGTTGAAGTCACTGGTCATAATTATAGGACTGAAAAATCACAATCTACCAATTTGCGTCGCCGGTAGACCGCTCGGTGCCGCGGGGACTTTATCTGACGGGGATCGAGCCAGGGCCGAGGAGTGGGGCCTTCGGCGCATTTCTAGGGCAAATCCCCCACGTGACAGCATTGCTATGGGATTTGGATCGATAACCCGCCGAAGCAATCTCTCTATTATGATAGTTTATAGTTACCATATCTGGGACAGATGCAGATAATGCTGGATGTCATTTTGGCCTGGGAGTACGAGTAAGTGCGGGAGCTCTCTCAGTTGCGCCATGTATGTCCTTCTCCTGTTCGGGGCGCTCGCCTCCATTCTTGCTTCAATCTTCCTATCCGGAACTACCAGCGTAAACAGTCTGGTGAACTGGCAGTCACCCATCGTGAACAAACTCGGCTGGCTGGGAAGCTCCAAACCCCTCCCATCGACCTCCGTGCCTGCCACCTGGAACGGCTTCGGCTACCTCTTCAACATAACAGTCGGCACCCCGCCGCAGAACCTGACCGTGTTAAGCGACTGGGCCTGGGTGACGCTGTTCACGCGCAGCGCCCGCTGCGAGGGGCGCTACGACCCAGCCCACTGCGTTGCCGCGGGCCAGAGCTACTTCGACGAGCGCGCCTCGACGAGCTACAGCAACCAAACGGCCCTCCCGCGCCTCCGGTGGGACACGAGCCTCTACTCGCCCGACTTCACCGTCTACTACGCCACCGACACAGTCTGCATCAACCACCCCGACAGCACCTCCCACGTCTGCACCACCCCACAAACCACAATGCAAGTCTCCGATTTCCCCTTCGCAGGCCACTACGTGCCCCCCGTCCCGTTCGGGGGCATCTTCGGCCTCGCGCCGGTCATCCCCGGTCTGAACGCGACCTACCACCCGACGCACTACCAAGCCTGGAAGCAGGGCCGCACCGGCGCGCAGATCGGATTCAACAGCTGCGCCAGGCTCTCGTCCAAGAAATTCTGCCACGGCGGCGACGCCAAGTTCGTCTTCGGGGGCACGGATCCTGCCCTTTATGATACCGACCAAGTAATCTGGTACCCCATCGTCACGCCGCCGTGGCTCGGCGACGAGATGTTCCTGCCCATCAAGCCCTCGATCTGGAACTTCTGGGCCACACCCTGGACCGGGGGGTGGATCGTCGAGACCCTCCCCGATGGAGAGAAGAGGTGGTCGCCGAACTACGCCGTTCCGTTCCCCGCGACAGCCCTGAATAAAGACTTCCTGCCCGCGGACCACAGCGACCGGAAGTTCCGGCGCGGGTCCCCGCGGTATAATTCCTCTACGGCGGGGGAGGAATCGGAACTGATCACCCCGCTAGCGGTGCTGGACGACGGCTCCGAGGGGCTGGGCGTCCCCGTGACGGCGAACCAGTACGCGGAGCTGGTGCGGCTGACCGGGGGCCGGATGGCGGATGCGCCGACGCGGGCGGCGATCGCGGCGCAGTGGACGTCGAGCACGACGGGGATGGCCACGCAGGACTGGTATTTGATTGATTGCACGACAAAAGGTCTTCCGGAGCTGGTGTATGAGTTCGATCGCCGCGGGAATTACTCGGTCGGAGCCGAGGAGTACGTGCAGAAGATCGAGGCGACCGGGGAGTGTTATCTCAACGCACATGTGTGGGAGCATAGTCGTACGGAGACCGGGGATGCGACGGTGATCTCGGTGGGGGATGGGATTCTGAAGGGGTTGTATGTGGTGCTGGACTTTGAGAGGAATGCCTTTGGGCTGGCGCCGTTGAAGAGGGTATAACCTCTATTTAAGGGGATATGATAAAGGTTTGCAGGAAGAGTCTCTTGATATGTAATCGATCTTGCTGTGTTGAAGGTATTTCTGTGGAATGAGTGTGTACAGCTTGTAGGTTTGTAGTGACGCTTGGAGTAAGGCTCGCTCTGTGACATTTGTCTGTCTATGCGTATGCTCATTTCGGACGCCATGTGACGATTCTTCACTATGTAATAAAAAAAACGAAATACAGGGGGAAAAAAGATAAAACAAGAGGAGAAAAAATAAAAAACAAAGAAAAAATGAAAGCAGATAAAAAGGAAAAAACAGAATCTGCAACCTTGAAGAATGGAACAAGAATGTAATTAGTTCGTATGCAACCATGGGGACTAAAGAGCAAGCCCCACCAATTTAAACTACCACACCGTATACAAGTTCAGGTTTACAACCATAACGTAATTCAAATTCATAAACTAAAACTAAACAACATAAACCCCCTCCTACCGCATAACCTACTCCTTCGTATACACGTACATCGGCACCCCCGACTTGGGCTTGGCCGTGGACGAGAAAACCTGGTACGCCTCGTCGCCGAACGCCTCGGTGCGCCCGCCGGCGGCCTCGACCTCGTCCGGATGCCGCCGCCGGTACTCGGCGTAGGCGGACTCGAACCGGAACCGCCGCAGCGTCATGGCCAGCACGACCCGGATCTCGATCATGGCCATCTCGCTGCCGATGCACATGCGGGGTCCCTTCTCGAAGGGCCGGTAGGCGTCCGCGGGCGGTGCGTGGCCGTTCCACCCCGCCGTCACGGCCTCGGTGCGCCCGTCGGCCAACGTGATCGTCTTGGCCGTCATGAACCGCTCCGGGTGGAACTCGTCCGGGCAGGGGAAGAACTCGGCGTCGTGGTGGATCGTGTGGATCCCCACCCAGATCAAGCTGCCCTTGGGCACGGTCACGGCGGGCGCTTTGTCCGGGTGGAAGGTTGTGCTGTCCTTTCAGTAAGCATTGCTGAATGTCTTTAGGGGGGCGTCGGGTGGGAAGGGGGCGGGCTAAAGACTGACTCTTTCGGCGCCATGCGGAGACTGCCGGACGCGGGGTACAGGCGGAGGGTTTCGCGGATTACGGCGGTCGTGTACGGGAGTTTGTTGATGATGGAGGGCTGGTCGCGGATGAGCTGGCCGATCGCTGCCGTGTCTTTGCCTAGGACTTGATCGTGCTCTTCGATGACCTTGGCGAGCACCTCGGGGTGCTTGCTCAAAAGGTGGTAGATGTTCTGTGGTGGGTTAGCATCAACCAGTGATTCTCAGACCGCGCGGACGTACGCTGAGGGTGGTACTGCTCGTGTCGTGACCTGCAAAGACAAAGGTTTTGAGACTACACAGAGTCAGTCAGTCGCTCGTCCAGAGGGGCCAGCTGGCACTCACTTATCAACGGCAAGCTGCTCAAATCCACAGTCGAACAACGATCCGTTCGGCAGCTGCTCGTACCGCTCGATGGCGATGTCCATCAGCGTGCGGAACTTCTTGTTCGCCCCGTTGGCGGCTCGGTTGCGCAGCACGCGTCGGATGTAGTTGTCCATCGTGTTCGCGTACTTGCGGCGCAGGTAGTGGGTCACCGGGTTGATGTCGAGGGTCTGGCCGTTGGGCAAGAGGTCCAGGAGGTGGCGGAAGGCCTCGACCAGCTCGTCGCGACGGGTCAGTGACTTGAAGTCGACCCCCAGAACGACGATGCCGATGATATCGATGGTCAGTCGGGCGGCCATCGGCTCCATGGAGAAGAGCTCGTGCTTGGCGGCATATTCGCTCAGCAGGTCGCAGAAGACCTCGGTCTTTTCGACCATCAGCGGCACCATGGTCATCAGGTGGGCGTTGGAGAAGCCCGGGGCAAACAGACTGCGCAACTCCTTCCATTTGGCGTCGTTGGCGGCCAGCACGCTGTTGTAGCCCGTGAGCGGCTTGAGGAAGCGCGTGATCATCGGGTGTTTGGGGAACGGGCTGCTGTCCTGAGAGACCTGGTGGGCAAGTTTAGGGTTGGCTACCAGGTACATTTGGTCCATCAGAGGCCAGGTATCGACGGTGAACATGTCACCTAGTTTGTACAGTCGTTGCAGCATCGTCATCTGGGCCTGGGGGTGGAGATCCTTGGGGCCTTTGCTCTGTACGTGCATAAATGCGGGAAGAGTGCCGAAGAGGAGATGATGGGGTGGACCAGGCTGATCAGTCAGTACATATTCTTGCTGTGTCCGAGAAAGCGACAGTAACAAAGGCAGACTCACCAATCCCCTGACCCTCATTCTTTCGCGGACTAGAATGGTCAACCCGATCACGACCGCTCCCACAATGAGCGGAAGCAATACATCCTTGGGATTTTCCACGCCAATGACGGCGGGAAGATCCACCAAGAGTGAAGACATTGAGTGTGTCTACAACTGAGTTCGAGGAAGATACCTTGATAGCGCAATACCAGCTACAGTGCCAGTACTGCACTTCAGTTCCGTCACGTTCGTGTTGAGCCAGAGTCTTTATGGCTGAATTTGTATCTCTGGCGGATCCTCGCCGATGGTCGCGTTCGGTGACTTTGTATTGGCCAATCGATCAGGCCACGATGCCCTCGGCGATGGAGTAAGCGTAATAGCATGTCAGCAAGTGGTTGAAATGCTACCGTAGAAGGTTGCCAGTGTTGGCTTGGTAGTTGATTTGGTGCCGCGCAGTCGAGCGACCGTAGAGACCTGGATGTCTGTAGAATGCCTCCCCGGGAGAAGGGCAATGGTGAATTCGGTTATAGTCCCTGGCATCTGTACAGTACATCTACCAGGCAAGAGCTTATAGAGAAGGTACAAGAGTAGAAGTAACTACTGCTTAATGAGAAGCTTCTGCTGTTTGAAAAGAATCAGGGATCTGAAACTCAATCTCAATAGTGTTGTGTAGCATCATGGCATGCTGGGACTCCAGGACAGACACTGGGCGCCGCCCATCATATCGGGCTGCATCGTTGGTAGCCACAGACTACCGTGTCACCCACCTTGAGAGAGTAGTAAATGTTCTTGAATTTGACTCTCGCATCTTTCCCACCTAACATGACGGCAACCATCGGAGCTCCGCGTAGCTCACTCTGCTTAGTTTTGGCGGCTCAGAGAGCTTATCCACACAGGATATTGACACTTTCTACCGTTACATGCACGCCATGTGGAGCTTAAAACAGCTCGGCAATAGTAGCAATATGATTTCCCACTGAGCAGACGGATTCCCCCGTCGCCGCGCTTCCAGGCCACTACGTACGTATTTCATCAGGGATGATTCCCTGGATAAGTCAACTCCAGCTCTTGGAACTAGATCACGAATGCCGATTGCTTTGCCATTTGATAGACGATCTGGTGAATGTTGGTGGCGTTTTAAGGCGATATTCTTGACTGTTCAGATAGAGCGCGTCAGGATTCGGCCAACAGGTTGCAGCCTGAGGTCATCGAAAGCCGATCTAGCCTGGTCCATACTACCATGCTGCCACGTTCCGATCGAGTGGATCAAAATCCTCCCATAGCCTGATGACCGTTCAAACCGCATGGATGACCCGATCGGTGACATTCGGCGACTTTGCGCTCCATCGCCCTCTCACACCAGAACTTGTGTTGGAGGTCCCTGGGTGAAACCGTGCCCTCGAAAGGGCACTTACCAAACACTATTCTCGCCTCTAGAACCATTTCATCCCTAAGGTCTGAGTGAGTGATCCTCCGCGTCTGCTTGAGGATGGTGCTTTACATATTCGTTTTGCGGACAGTGGCGACAACAAGCCACCGAGATCCTTCTGAGTAACTGGCCGAGTGGCAGTGACTCGGCGAGCCCTGTTCCTTTTCACAGAAGGGCTGTGTGTCAGCGCCCCTGACCAGTCTCTACACGGGGCGGTGGCAACCTGCTTAACCAGCAGCCACTATACAAAGTACAATCCAATACCTCCTGTCTGACATCCGGCTCCATACACAATACAGATACCGTGCAACATTCAACACGCTCGGTACTCTAGCCTTCGTTCTAGAGATCCCGTCATGATCATGACTGCCAACAACGATATAGCTATTCCTGGGTCTGTGGTCGTGACAGAGGGCGCTTCATCCACCCCTGAACTCTGGCAGATGCTGGGGAGTCGGGACCAGCCCGCCAACATCCCACCCCACGTCCACATCACGGATGTTGATCACAAGCAGCTACAACGCTCTGCCAACCTTGTATCAGCCCGGGCATTGCAGCAGCTCACAAAAAGTCTGCACGAGGGCATCTGCAGCACCGCTCTGGAGGATGACAGTCAGTCATCCAGTGCATACCACTCTACATATGCTTCGACGCCAGGGAGCCTGTCGCCCAATCTGAAGGCTGTGCCATCAGAAGATGGTATACCAGATCTCCAACCGCAGTTCGAGG
This sequence comes from Aspergillus floridensis, assembly GCA_012184565.1. Lineage (NCBI taxonomy): Eukaryota > Fungi > Ascomycota > Eurotiomycetes > Eurotiales > Aspergillaceae > Aspergillus > Aspergillus floridensis. The sequence goes on from WOUI01000155.1 coordinate 16,115, forward strand.
CCGTAGAGCGAGCTTCGTTCGCCCAGGAGAGAATCTGGTTCCTGCACGAGTACCTGACCGATCCCACAACCTTCAATGTCACCATGGCCTACGCCGTGCAAGGGCCACTGCAGCCCGTCGAGCTTGCAACTGCCTTCCGAGCCATGTCCAATCGACACGAATCCTTACGGACAGCTTTCTTCCTCGACACGAGAGACAGCGAGCCCCAATTATTTCAGGGCATTCTGCCTGAAACTCAGATCGAGATCAGCATCCATACCATCGAAAGTCCCCAGATCGTCGACGCAGTCTACGCATCGGTCAGAGATCATGTGTATGATCTCCCTCGTGGCAAAACAATGAAAGTGGCCATCCTGACCCTGACTCCAACCACGCACTTCCTGGTCCTTGGCTTTCATCATATCGCACTCGACGGCTTCAGCGCGCAGATCTTCATCAAAGACCTCCAGTTGATTTACTCCACCGGACAGATCTTACCGCCCGCTCCACGATACCGGGACTACACACTTCAACAACGCCAGTCTCTGGCAAACGACACCTACCGCGAGAGTTTGGACTTTTGGAAGAGCAAGCTCGCCAATCTGCCCCCACCGATCCCTCTGTTCGCCTTCTCCCGCGTCTCAGCCCGCAAACCGCTGAATAGCTACCGCGTGCACAGTGTGGAGAGAACCATCGGGATCTCCCTCGCGTCGAAGATCAAAGAAACTGCACACAAGGTCGGAGGAACGACCTCGTTCTTTCTATACCTCACTGCTCTCCGGGAGCTGGTCTTCCGCCTCCTAGGCCACGCACAACGTGATATCTGCCTCGGGATCTCCGACGCCGGACGGGCGGACAAGGAAGCTCTGCAGGTCGTAGGGATGTTTGTCAACATGCTGCCGCTGCAGTTCCGGGCCGCTCGCCCTGGTCAGTCGTTCCGTGATCTGTTGTCCACCACGACGAGGCAGGTCCGCACCGCGTTGACGCATGCCGCCGTGCCGTATCAGGTGCTCTTGGATGAACTGGCCGTGCAGCGGTCACCCTCGGAAAATCCGTTGTTTCAGATCCTGCTGAACTATAAGATGGGGTCGACCGAGGAGGCGACGCTGGGACACTGCAGGGCGCAGAGCTTGCGTATGGATGATGCCAGAACAGGGCTAGATCTGGTGATAGAAGTGGAGGAATTCGTGGATGGGAACTGTCAGGTGGCTGTTAGGGGGCAAGAGTACCTGTATGGAAAGGAGGGTCTGGAGTTTATCTTGTCCTCGCTTGTGACGATTCTTGAGGAGGTTACTCTGCGGCCCAGTATGCCGGTTGCTAATCTCGCGATATTCGATGAGAAGAGCATTACACATGCGCTCGAACTCAGCCGCGGTGAGCGCGTCTTTGCAGACGAGCACTTGCTGACAGTGGTGCATTTGTTCGATCGGCACTGCAAGGCTCACCCCAGGGATGTGGCTGTCAAGCAAGCAGACGGTCAGTTCCTCTCCTATGGAGAACTGCAGGGTCGTGCTCAGGAGCTGGCGAGACGGCTACAGGAGCTTGAGGGGTCGACTGCGGTTGTTGTCGCCTGCAAGCCGAGCCTGGACACCATTGTCTCGATCGTGGGCATTCATTATGCTGGCTGCACCTACGTGCCGGTCGACATTGAGCATCCGGAAGAGCGACTGCGAACTATTGTGGAAGACTGCAAGCCGCGAGCCATCCTCTACCACGCGGATACCAAAGATCTCGCGGTGGCCTTGGCAGGTGGCGCTATAGCTGTTCCCACACCGCAGTCCGGGAAGGACAAGGCATTTCCGATCAAAGCCAGTGTCAACGAGACCGCGTATATATTGTATACCAGCGGATCCACCGGAAAGCCCAAGGGAGTCATTGTCAGCCATGGCAACTTGACATGTCAGATACTGTCAATGCGACGAACTGCAACTCTGGGGAAGGAGATAGTGCTTCACCAGAGTGGCGTTGCGTTCGATGCCTCGATCGACTGCGTCTATGCTGCGCTAGCTGGGCAGGGAACGTTAGTGATGGCTCCTCCGGAGGTGAGACGCGATCCGGTGCAGCTAGCCAGGTTGATGGCCCGGGAGCAGATTACCTACACGCAGATGACCTCGTCCGAGTACCACAATCTCGTGGTGTATGGTGCAGAGCATCTGAAGCAATGCGTCACCTACCGCAACGCGTTCTGTGGCGGAGAGAAGTTTCTGTCTAGTTTGATTTCTCTTTTCCGGGAACTGGAGCTACCCGCACTAAGAGTGTGGAACCGATACGGTCCGACCGAGATCACTGTGTCGTCGAGCATGCAGATGATTGTCGGGGCGGATGGGTTGAATAGTAGCACAGAGTTGATCCCGTGCGGTCGTCCATTGACGAACTACTCCGTTTTCATTCTTGATGAACAGCGTCGACCGGTACCTGCAGGTGTGCCCGGGGAGATCTGTATTGGTGGAGGGGGCGTGGCACAAGGGTACCTGAACAATGCCCGCCTCACGGCTAGCAAATTCGTCAGGAACATCTATGCTAGTGAGGAGGACGTGCGGCGTGGCTGGGACAGGCTGTATCGGACGGGCGATCGAGGCTATTTGCTGTCTGATGGGTCACTGGCGTTTCTGGGCCGAATGGAGGGGTCCGCGCAGGTGAAGATCAGGGGACAGCGAGTGGAGCTGGAGGAGATTGAGACGGCTATTGTGGCCACGTCTGAGGGGAGGGTCTTGTCAGCAGGGGTCTGCGTCAAGGGCGACAATGCGGATGCGGTGCTGGCAGCGTATGTCGTGGTGCGTCCTGATGTGCAAGTTGACGCACTTTCGTCGCTGGTAGCGACTCTGGCTCGGTCGCTCCCTCTCCCCCGGTACATGCGGCCTTCGTCATTCGTGGCCGTAGGCAGGTTGCCTCACAACACGTCAGGGAAGCTAGATCGGCAGGCTTTGAGCAAGTTGTCCGGGACGCCGATTGCGATCGAAGCGAACCATCACCCTGCTCCGATGGGAGTGGAGGAGGAGATCATGGCCAAGGCGTGGCGCGAGGTCCTTCCTGGCGAGGCAGTCTTGTCAGCAGAGTCCAATTTCTTTGACATTGGGGGGAATTCGCTGCTTCTGGTGCGGTTGCAGAAGGTGATCGAGGAGTTGACGGGGAAGAGTGTGGCATTGACGGCGCTGTTTTCAACTCCCGGGCTGTCGGCGATGGCCCGTCTTCTTCTGCAGCCTCAGGAAGCCACCAGGAAAACCACTGAGGTTGATTGGGAGAGTGAGACCCAGCTGACGCCTCCCTTGCTCGGTGCTATCCAGACATCTTTCAGGTGCAGCCCTAGTGCGGAAGTTGAGGTTATTTTGACTGGAGCAACGGGTTTCCTCGGTCGGACCCTGCTGCAGCAGCTCCTCGCCCATCCAAGGATCGCACATGTCCATTGCCTGGCCATCCGTCACAGCAGCGTGGCCCGGGGCTCTCTAACAAGTAACTCCGATCATGCTGCAAAGCTTACGCTCTATCCCGGTGACCTTTCCCACCCCACTCTGTCCTTGAATGAGGAGACCATCTCCAGTCTCTCGAACAGAATAGGGTTGGTCATTCACAATGGCGCCTCTGTCTCCTTCTTGAAGTCGTATTCCACTCTGCGGGCACCCAACTTCCACTCCACCCGCTTCCTACTTCAGCTGTCGATCGAACGGGGCATTCCATTCCACTTCGTCTCGACAGGCGGTGTGGTCAACCTGACCGGCCAACCAACCTGGCCTTCTGTTTCGGTAGGGAACTATCCGCCTCCGGGAGAACAGGGGTATATCGCGAGTAAATGGGCCAGCGAACGTCTCATCGAGAAGGCCGCTGAGGCTTTGCACTTGCGTGGGGTGCACTTACCGGTGGTGGTGCATCGGCCCGCGAGCATCGTCGCCCGACAACCTGGTACGCCCGGGACGTCGCAGAATGAACCTCCAGCCATGGATATCATGCACAATATGGTGCAGTACGCCCGCATAATGCGATGTTTCCCGGCGACGGAGGGGGTGAACTGGCGGTTTGACTTTGTGGGGGTTGATGCTGTTGCTTCGGGGATACTTGCTTCCGCTTTGGAAAACAACGATGAGAGGGAAGGGGTAGAGTATGTACATCATTGTAATGAGCGAAAACTGTCTCCGAGAAAATTAAAGGAGAAGTTAGAGGAGGAGGCTGGGTGTGTGTTCGAGGAGGTGGAGGTGGGAGAGTGGGTGCGACGAGCCAAGGAATGTGGGATGGACGGGTTGGTGGCGGCCACGCTGGTGGATCTGATGGAGCGGCAGAGGGGGGTGGTGTTTACGGAGATGGGCGGGTAGATTATTGATGATTAATTGTACTGTTTATGTTATGATTGTTAGTTAACTTATCTCATACTGTTGATCTAATCTGATCCGGATGTTGGGGTCATGCGCGCACGATATATACCTTTCCATCAGTGCCTCCTACTAGTCGACAGAGATAGTAAGCTTCAGTCCAGGTATGATGATAGACTAGCCATAAATAGAAGAACAGGAGTAAAAAAAGAGAGCCAAAGCAAAAGAGAACCAAGAGGATCGAAAGACCAAATCCGCCGTAATCATTCTATCGACCATGTGCTGAATGAGATACCGGCAATACCGACCGAGGGGTGAGCCTGAGTTTCCATGCTTGGGCTCCAGCCTCCTCCAGCTAACCCATTTGTGGAAGTATCTACTTTCCTTGTTCAGATCTTACGGATGACAGCACAGACCTTCAAATCCTCAACGTGAACCCCGCGTAGCGCATTGGATGAAGCCCGAAGCGAGTCAGAGCACGCCGGAGTATTCAGCCTGCTCAGCTAAGCTTCTCATGCCGCCCGCAGACCCACTCTTCTCTTTTCTTGTGCCCGACTTTCCCACTCCCTGCTATCGCCGTGTCAAAATACAAGATGGGCTTTTCAGTGTCAGCTTGTTGAGATTTGCCACGACAAGCATCCGCGTTCAAGCATGAATCAGCCGAAGACGATGAGCCGCATAACCTTGAAAATGACAGGGTCATTGGTAAATCGAGCATTAATTTTGCCTTCAGACAGATGATTGGTGCATTGAGTAAGTGCATGACCTGGGGGTACTTGGGGGCTGAAAAGTGGGTCTCGAAGCTGAGCTGGTTCTCATCATTCTCACTAATCCGGTTGGTTGTACTGTGTATAAAGAGCTGGAGGCTGTACTCCGTCGCAGACTCTTGCAAATGCCCAAGCATTCGACTCCCGCTTCGGTGGCAACCGACATCCCTGTTTCGGATCCCAGAGAAGAGACTGATGATGTCCAGCTACATCTTCTCTCTGCTCCTACGAAGGGCAGTCCAACGGCGCCCCTCCCCCACGAAATCCCTCTCTCCCAACCTCCAGATTCCATCGGCAGAACGACACCCTCCCCATCTGCTTCCCAGAACAACGCTGGCAAAACTGCAAATTTCACAAGCATAGACGACTGGATACTGGAGGCCGTGGCTCTGATAGTCTCAGCCGGGACCATTGTCGCGATCGCCGCAATTCTAAACCACTACGATGGTCAGCAGCAACCGGACTGGCCCCGCGTGTCTCTCAACTCGGTGATCTCGTGGCTGAGTACAATCGCCAGCGCGGGTCTTATGTTCGCCCTCACCAACTCCCTGGGGCAGTTGAAGTGGGTGTGGTTCGCTCGCCAGAAGAAGCGGCTGTCCGACCTGAAGCCGTTTGATTCGGCCAGTCGTGGGGGGGTGATTGGAAGCTTAGAGCTACTGTGGCTCCTCAAAGGCCGGTTAGTCTGATCCTGGGGAAAAGAAAGTGCTCTCGTGCTGACCCGCATATCAGTCACTTCGCCGTGCTTGGTAGTCTCACTATGATACTCGCGATCGGGTTCGATCCGTTCATCCAGAACCTCCTTCACTATGTGTCGAGCGCCATCGAATCACCCTCCCAGGTCTCTCTCCTCGGCGCCACATCCCTATACAACGTTGTTGGTCCAATCATCGGAGCAGATGGTAAGTGCAGTGATTCCTATGAGTAAAGTCCCATGCTTCACCTCCATGCTGACCTGGACGAATGACCAGATCATTACGTGGACCCCATCCTCAAAGCCAACGTCTACAGTGCCCTCTTCAACATTGATTCCACCGCCCCCTGGGCCACTCCCCAGTATACCTGTCCGACGGGGAACTGCACCTGGGATCCCATATCCACCTTGGCCATGCGGGCCCTCTGCTCCGACGTCACGCCGCATCTCAATCGCACATGCACGGCCATCACCTCGGACATCCAGAACTGCACGGTGCGCCTTGGGGACGATGGGCCCACCGCCTGGTATCGCGAAGGCGGATCTACCTCGCTGCCCATGACGATGGCCGCCGTCACCAGCACCAAGAGCCTGGTGTACACGAACAGCACTTTCCCGGTGATCCAATACGTGCTCGCTGCCGGATCCAACAACAACTCCGAAGCCACCTGGGAGATCGCGACCAGCATCGACAACAGCACCCGCTTTCTCGCCACGGAGTGTGCGCTCGAGCCGATCGTCCGAAGCGTCCGCGCCGCCGTCTCCTCCGGCACTTACAAAGAAACCGTCCTGGCCGACTGGACCTCCTACTACTACCCAAACGACTCCAGCACCTTTGAGTTCGCACTAACCCCGTCGAGCGGGAACACGACCTACGGAATGGGCTACGAAGCCTGGTCATCCCTCATGACCTTCATCTCGACACTTTTCACCGGATACGTCGACGCCTCAGCAGGAACCTTTGGTTTCTCTGCCGGCTCCTCCACCTCCTACGCGGTCACAGATACAATCGAAGCAATCTTCTACGGCAATTTCAGCACCACCACCGCCTCGCCGGCGATCATGAGCTATAACGCCCGCAAACAGTGCACCGACCAGCTCAGCTGCGCCTTGACCAACGTCGCTGCCGCCATGTCCAAGACCATTCGGGACGCGGTTTTCACCAGCAGCAGCAGCAGCCGGACCGGAAATCAAACGACCGGCCACACAATGGTAGTGGTCCCCTTTGTCGCGGTGCACTGGGAGTGGATCGCGCTTCCGGCTGTGGTGTGGGTGCTGAGCTGTGCGGTGTGGCTCGGAACTGCGGTCCAGACACGGCGGCTGCACCTGTATACGTGGGGGACGAATCCGTTGCCTCTGCTGTTTTTGTATCGGGGTACGGGGGTGCACGAGAACGAGAATGAGAACGAGGATGGAGATGTGGACGCGGATGTGGGCCCTCACCGGCAATTGGATCGTCCGACGGCATGGACGGCGAGCGCTCTCGACCACGCTGCCGAGAAACTCCGGGTGAAGCTGGTTACGAATGCGCACGAGGTAGCGTTGCACGATTAATGGGGATTGTCTGTTTCTGAGAGGTGTAGTCTAGCCATGAAAAATAAAAAAGGGGGCAAGTATGAAAATAGAAATCAAGGGTTATTATGTGTAACAATGTCTTAAGAGAATGAGCTTCGTTCTCAGTACTTCGCTTGTTGAGGCCCCGACAGAGCAAACGAACTTTGACCCTCTGGGTTCTTGCCATACGACTACTATATACTACATACTACATGCTGAAGTCGCCCAGGGGCCCTCCAGACCCCCTCCGTCTATCCTCTAAAGCTATCGATACGGTATAATAAGTACTCGCTGTCCAGATGGTCAGCTATAACTTCGAACAGTGATTGCTAACCTAAGTAAGAAAATATCACCAATAATGCTCATCTCGACATACCTCCGAGGGAAGACATCGTTGGGTGGGCGATGGGTTTAGCTGTGGTGGGGAAGAAAAGGCAAGTGTCAAATAGCAACCCATCAAAGTCTTCTGATGAAGTACCAAGGTGTTAGTAGTTTGTGGACTCGACTTAAGTTTTGAGATGGTTGTCTGGCCGTGTAGTGAATTTCTAAATTCATGCACTTGATATACTAACGCGGAGTAATACCCGAAAAGAATATGTTGCCCTCTGGAGGCAGGATGCAACCTCGGTCTAAGGGCTTTAGCACTACTAAATTGACTATGCCGAGGGCTACCGTGTTACCTGCTCTTCAACACTATCCTGGATCACACTAAACGGGCAAAAATCCCTCTCCATTGAGCGATGCCAATAGAAGTTATGTGAGGAACTGTGGTTTACACCATTCATCATCTGATCATGCTCATGCGATATGATACATAAGCATGGCGTCAAATCAATAACAACAGGTTGTGTAGTGTAATGGTTAGCACCCAGGATTCTGATTCCTGTAATCCCGGTTCGATCCCGGGCACGACCTTTTTGCATGTCGAATATTTTTTTCATGCGTCATGCGGAACGCGGGTATCCGCCCGTTCATCATATCTCGTCGCTTACAGTACACATCAAATACTCCCTGTCAATTTATTCTTCTTCCCAAGACAATCACTTCAGAGCCTCTGCTCCTGTGAGATGCCATTCCCATAAATCTACTCCGTATCTTGCCACTGCAGCACCCCGACCCTCCCTTCTAGCAACCAGAACTGTAATAAAGTCGTCAATCATTAATACCCAAAACCGTACATCTATATCTATATCTATCTTCCACAACCCCCTACCCTACTCCATCCCAACCGGCGCCTCCCCCGCCGCCAAATTACACTGCCGAAACAACCGCACCTCCCCGTCCCCGAACGCGCCGACCACCGAATGCAGCACGCCCCGGTTATGGAACAGCACCAGATCCCCCTCCTCCCAGTCATGCGGATACACGTACTGCGGACTGATCGCCGGCCGCTGCAGCCTGTACACGATGTCGCGGACCTGCCGGAGATCGTCGATGACGGAGCCATCCTTCAGGTGGATCTTGCGCACGGCGGAGGGGTGGATCTGCAGGGCCGGGTGGCCGGTGACCGGGTTCTTCCACAGCATGGGGAGGATCTGGATCTTGGCGGGGTCGATGGGCGGGAGGTCGGAGGGGGCGAGTTCGCGGTCTTCCGAGTACAGGCCTAGGCCGGTGGGGAGGGCCCGGGCGGGGGACATCCAGATGTAGCTGTTTCCACATGGAAAGGTCAGTGAGGAAATGAACGGGGGGGAGTGTTGGTGGTGGCTTTTGGGGTTGGTTGAGTCGAGTCCTGGGGCAAGGGGGCAGGGCAACGTACGGATGCGGAGCGTATTCGATCCGACTCGTGCGGACAAACTCCTTGTCCTCCGCGGAGAGCCGGTTGTACATGCGCTCGCCGCTGACGAAGGCGGTCGTGCCCAGCGGCACGTCGAGGGTCTCGTTGGAGCCGTCGTCGTAGCGGAGGGTCTGGCGGCGCCCGCGCGGCACGCGCACGGCCAGCAGGGTGGTGACGCGCGGCGGGTGCAGCTCGTAGAGCGCGGCGTCGATGTGCCACCGGTAGAAGCGCGTGAAGTCGTGGTCCTCGGCGTCCGGGATCGGGTCGCGGTGGAAGGTGCGGTGGTGCGGGTGCTTGAGCCGGATGTCGGTCAGACCCTCGTAGCTGGCGACGTGGCCGTGTCCGATCACCTGCACCTGCGGCTGGTGCGGCACCGTCTTGAGGTCCGGGTGCAGGATGCTGCGTTTCGCGTCGATCGTCTTGCCGTGCCCGTACGAGGAGGCCGACGGGTCGAAGCGCCGCGTCAGCTCGTACTGCGCCCGAGGCGTCAGGTGCTGCTGGTTCTTCACGACCACGACCAGGTGCTTGTAGAGCGCATCGTGGATAGTGCGGAAGTCGTCGTCTGGGGGAGGTGGGTGTCAGTACGGTTGGGGATTGCTGTTAGGAGAGTGTACTGTACTGTACCGGTCAGGTTCTCCAGGTCGACGTTGTCGACGACCGCTCCAAAGTCGATGTCGGAGCCGGGAGGTGGGGTCAATGGGTGGACAGTGGGTGCCATTCTGCTTATTCGTGTGATTTTGCGATTCAGTCCAGTCTATCAAGGAATTGAAGGAAAGAGGAGTCTATATATGAAAGCAGGGTGGGCTGGCGGGCTCCGCCGCTGGCACGGAAAAAGCCGAGCTTATCGACGAGATGGCAGCTTATGAGCGGGTGAGCGGATAGACTCGTCCGCACCTCGGACGCCGAAAGGCCGAGCTTTCATTGTGGATTGCGTATGTGCATATGACTAATTATGCAAGGCAAGCGGCACACTGCGTTATTGCGTGCGTGCGTGTGGCAGACACGATCCGGGATGCAACCTGGTACCAATGACTGTCTCTTTACAAGCTGAGTTTTGGGAGCTTTCCTGTTCCTTCAATTTGACCCCACGCATTTTCTAAGATACTAGGCTCTAGTAAAATAGAGAGCTTAATATCTTGGAGCTGCATCGCCAATCTTTGGCCCAAAGCAGTAGTCCGATGGGCAGCCGCAGGCTAATCACATGACCCCGCGTCAACATCCCCTCGCCGCGTCTCGTCTTCGATGCATCAACAACACTGCCTTAACCTCAGTCAAATCCAGACCATTCACCCAACATCAAAGTGCAAATTATATATTCATCTACCATCGTGGGTAGGCTATGTACAACACTGTCTTTCCGCGGTGCCTTGATGCAAGCATGCAACAACCGTGTCGTCGTATCACCATAGTTCTTCATGATATTAGGACAGCAAACGATGCAAAATCCAACGGTCTATCAGCCATGCTCATGCCGCTCATTCTGAGAAGCACCCTTCAGCCCCAAACCTTTCTCATGCGAGTCTTTCGAATATCGTACCATATCATCCCATTAAAACAAGCCGTCTGTATGCGTGTGCGAATGCGAATGCAATAACCAATCAAGCAAACCAAAGAAACCCAATGCATCTAGCTAACACTCCCGCAGGTGAACGGGGAGCGAACGTCACCCTCCCGGTAGTTGTTGATCTAGCATCCTCGTTAGAGCCCGTTCTGCACACCGGGAAGGAGTTGACTGGGAATACTTACGATGTCCTGAACACTGGAATACATGCCACCGACCAGCACAATCAAACCGAAGATGAACACGAAAAAGTTGACGAGACTCGTCAAGAGATTCTCGCGCGAGTACCACGGCCCCTCGCGGATGAGGACATACCACAGGATCGGGGGCAGGTAGAACGAGAAACCCGAGGTGAACAGCGCGGACGCGATGGAGAGGAGGTCGTCGAAGAACGGGATGGCCTCGGCGATGACCCACGACAAGATGGTCAGCACCGTGATCAGGATCAACCAGGTGATCCAGCCCTTGGGCGTGTTGATGTACCGGGTCACACTGTTGGCGTAGATGCGGCCATGGATCAGACGGCCGGCGACGATGGTGCAGATCGCCCCCGAGATGAAGATGACGGGCAGCGCGATCCCGAAGGCCACCTTGCTGACCAGCGCCCCCGCCGACAGCAGCGCGGGCGACTGCACGTCCAGGCCGACAAACGCATAGATGGTCGCGCCCGTCACCGTGTAGATCACGATCTGCAGGATGCCCAGCGACCAGATCGACTTGGTGAACTCGTGCGGCGTGTGCATCTCGTCCATGAACGAGAACAGACAGCTGGCGAAGGTGTACGCGAACACGATGTTGCTGATGGCGATGAAGCCGTCGGAGAAACTGGGGTCCCCTTGCGGCCAGGCCGACCAGTCGACGGCGCCCAGGCCGCTGGCCGAGTTCGTGCCCTTCACGCCCGTGGCGATGATGGTGATGCCGATGGCGGCGACAATCGACACGAAGTCCAAGTACCCCAGCCAGGCCATGTCGGCGAAGGAGGAGGGAATGGACAGCAGCAGCAGGATGATCGCCGACACGACGCTGAAGATGACGGAGCAGATGCCGCTGCCGGTGATGTGCTGCAGGGCGATGGTGCCCGTTAAGCAGTTGGAGCCGGTCAGGAAGATCAGCTGCAATATCAACATGAAAGTGAACAGCTCATTGCCCCAGGGGCCCATCAGCAGGGCCCCCGCATCGCCGTAATGCCGGACAGCCGGGTAGGCCAGCTTGACCTGTCCAATCACATAGGAGGTGTAGATAGCGATCAGGCCGATGCCGACACAGCAGATCACGCCGGCGACCATGCCGAGAGTCGCGAACGCGGAGGGAATCGACAGCGAGCCTAACCCGATCGCCTCCACAATCAGCATGATAGTGAGCCCCTTCCACCCCAGACGGTGGTACTTGGCTTCTCCGGCCTCGATGATCTGCTGGTCCCCATCGTCCACGGCCTCGGGCAGCTTGCCCTCACCGAGCCAAGCACTTTTGCCGGATGACCGCGGCTTCGTGGTCTTCTCGCAGTCATAATCCTTGCCGGCGGGCGTGGCATTGCCATCTAACAGTCCATTGGACGGGGGGCTCATGGTGAGCTAGACCGGTCACAGGTCAGATGCTAAGAAACTCCCGTTATCTCAGGGGGCACACAGGCTCAGGAACAAAGGAAGAAACAAGCTTCAGGATTGACAGCGAGCAGCAGCAGCAGTGGTGAGCATGATTCGCACGCAGTCTCTGGAGATGTGACACAAAAGATTTCTGATTCGATTTTACCCGCGGAATTGAGAAACGACACGATACCGGCGGGAAGAGCGATTACCCTGTTACACCCCCCGCGACGGGGTCGATCTATGGCTGTCCCGAGTCGTTGATTGGTCGCCCTGGGGCCTTTTAACTAGAAACAGTGACTGGGTCGGTATCAGGGCCAATAACGGGGTGGCGGAAAACTGGCTGTGTTTCCCGAATTTCGACCCGTTCTGTTGTCGGGAAATTCGGGAAAAGCCGCAGAGTTTTCGTCGGGCGGTGGGTTCTTCTCGTCGTGGCATGATTCATCCTCAAATCATGCTCAGGCTGTGCTTCGCATCCCTCTCCACCAAAGATTGACATCATGCTTAGTCCCTTATGGCTGCACCGCACCGCCAGCTCTATATCAATGTCATTGTCCAACATGCAACGGGGCAGCCAATCCAGCAGCCGATTTCATTTACAGCACGCGGGATGACACATGGTAGCTCATTCGGTGTTGTGGTCGGATGGATTCTAGATGGCTTGGCAGGTTAAAATCACATGATGTGATCCTTCCGTGAAGAACTCAATTCGCTGCAGATGGGCTAGTCCAAGTGGTCCATTGAAGAATGACGTTGTTTCGCATTCAGGATGTGTGGCCACTCCAGGGCGGTCACAAATGGCAGAACGGCAGCATTATCCGAAGATTATCCATTGATCCCGTCTAATATCTAATCAATCTATCCTTTTACAATACAGTACGGAGTACATTAACGGAGGACGAACCCATTCGAGAGACTATCCACTGCAACTGAGCAGAGAATCCGTCTCTTCCCCGATCTCAGAAAGTGGGGCTAAAACCCCTCCTCACTCCACTGCTGAATCGCCCGCGCGCGGTTGCGCAAACTCAACTCCAGCTCCTGCACCTCGGCCAAGGCCCGGCGGACGACGTGGTCGACGCCCGACACGAAAGGCGGCGGGGGAGTGGTCGCTGTCCCGCCGCCCAGGACAGATGATGGTGGTGTGATGGTTTCTGGAGTGGGGTAGTTGTGCGTGTGCCGCGATGGGGGAGGAGGGTGGAAGGCGTGGTTGTAGGGAGCATAGCCTCTGCCATCCGGCTGGGAGAAGGGGTGGTCGGAGGAGGAATGGGAGTGGGAGTGTGCGTGATGGAAGAAGATGGAGCCTGCGGTGGCTGGGTGGTGGGGTCCTCCGGTTGCTGAGGTGGGAGGGGCTCTGGTCGAGCAAGAGGTGGTGGAGGCAGTGGACGATGTGGATGCGGAGGAGGAGCAAGAGGAAGGGGGAAGGTAATCGGGGCCGAGCAACATCCGCTGGGTGGAGGATTTGATTTTCGTGAGGACGGTGTTGATCATCTGCACGTTGAGCATGGCTTGCAATGACCTCGCGGATGAGGACGAGAAGGAGAACGACCCGAGCGACACGTCGAGGAGCGGGTTGGAGCTGCTGTCGGACGCGGAGATGTCTTCGCTGAGATGCAGCGGTCGCCGTGGGTCGAGACTGGCGGAGCACCGCAGACGGTCCTGCAAGATGGAAATGAGGGCGTCAAAGTTGTGCAGCAGACGGAGGTAGGTCGTCAGCACAAGGAAGGCGAGGATACTGTGTTGGGGGTCGGCTGCCGAGACTCCTGGAGGCGTCGTCGCGCGCACTCCCAACTCGTCTCCCCCAACCCCAAACGAATGATCTTGGCTCACACAGTCGGCGTACAGTCGATCCAGGGTCGGATCTAACCCGTACGATCGAGAAGTCGGGCGCGCCTCGCGTGACCCGGGCGCAAACTGGGAGTTGATGCGGTGTAGCACATCCAACGTCTGCTCGGATGCCTTGAGATTACGCTGCAGATGGGTCTTGAACTGGGAATCGGGGATTGGCAGGGCTTGCCCTACCCGTCCGTCAGACATTCCCTGTGCCGACTGGGCCTTGCGGATCATCGCGGCCAATTCACGGTTGTTCTGGTTCACACTGGCCTGCAGCTGGACGAGGTCGAGCACGTAGTCGTCGGCGGTGGACTCTGTGTCCACGGCAGCCAGGGCAGGATCGAGCGCATGCTTGGGGATCTTGGCTCGATCGTCTTGGTCGGAGACGGTGAAGTCAAGATCGATTGGACCGGTAAGCAGACTCGAATATGGAACCGTTTCGGCGGGTGGCATCACCGGACCAGTTTCTCCCCAGTATGAATCTGTGTCATGCCAAGATCCGTCAGCCGGGATTTACGTGCATTGGGGATGCGGAGTGAGGGAAAAGGTCTCACCAACATCCAGCTGCATGGACTCGGACTGGAACGCATCGAGGAGCTCACTGGTGCGTTCGCTGTCCAGGGGCTCGGGGAAGTGTGATGAGGCGTAATCCATCCCGGCCAACGGGGCTGCGGCGATGGCGGCGCTACTTCGGTTGTCTGGGCTCCCCGCCGCTGTGTAGGGGCTCTCCGCAGCGGACGAAGCGGCGAGGCTCCCACTGCTCTCTCTCTCGCTACTCTCCCAGCGGGCCCCGATCGTCGATCCATGCCGAACCCGTCGAGGATCGGTGACCTCGGGCTCTCGGGCTTCAATGCGGGGGGGCACTGACTCCGGCTGAGGCCGGCTTTTCTGTCGGGGTCGACCGAATCGCTGGGGCGGGTCGTAGACACACTCTGCATCTGCCTTGATGCAGCGGATACATGCTTTACTGGTGGTGACTCCCGGAGGACGAAGGCATTTCAGCTTTGAGGCGTGGCAGCGGTTGCACGCCTGGCGGGTGAGCGGGGCTTTACTCTGGGGGGTCGGTTGCGGCTGCTGTGGGTGCGACGCCGTCAAACTCATAGTCGGTGACATGATAGGAAGGAGTCGCAGGAGGTATGTATGAGCGGGGACAGTACTTGAGAATCGCAGCGCAACGAAATCCACCTGTCCGGGTACATTCGGTGCTTTTATCTATGTACCGTACCTCCCTGCAGCGAGGCAGCAGCCGCGTCGCCTGCTGAGTACTTTTGGCACCGCTCGTGGCTGCGCAGGCATCACGATCCTGCTGCAGGTCTAGTCTCCACATGCAACACTGACTCGCTCTGGGGGGAGGGTTTGCATGATCTGGAACTGAATGGAAGGTGTACGTTTCAGTGAAGATTGGCGATGGATCAGACCGGCCATCATACGGGGATGCGCACGATGAATCCTGCGGTCTGCCTGATGCGACCTGGTGGTTGGTGGAAACCGGAAATGGCTCAAGCTGGGCAAAATGAACTGCCGCTCGGATGGCGGAGGTTTTGCGATCGAGATGTGTTTCCCAAGACTTGCAGACATGCGGGCGAGGAGGCTCTGCAGTGGACATGATCTGATGTCGGCGGTGCAAGTCAGTGCAGGACACTGACCTTGGCTCCACTCTGCCCAGCGCTGCAGATGTTCTGACACATACGACCTGACATAATCTCCATCCGAAACAGCAAAGGTGGGCAGTGTCGGAGGGTGTAACCAACGGCCAGCCTTGCTGGGAATTTCTGGTAGTGTGCAGCGAGTGGCAGGGGTCAATCTCCAACCGTCAGTCTCGCTGGAGACGTCGTTATCGGCACGACCTGCAACATGCAACTCGCAACACTACTAACTAGCCCGGGAAAGATTCGGCACTAACCTCCTGTCGAGGGATGAACAAAACCAAGGAAAAGGGCAAATCCTTCAGGGAGGGTGGCATGTTGACGTGGAAGGATTAGCGAGATAGCACAGGTTGCAGGGTCGTTGCCATGTGCTGCACTAAGCCATGTGGTGACGTACGGGTTGCAGATTCAATCATCCTGGCCTTTTTAGGGTGTGATACATGAGGATCATTGGGAAGGGGGGGGGGGGGGGGTCCCAGTGGGGATCGGATAACCGGGACTGTTGGCGTGGAGTAACGGTGGCAGGAAGAGTTTTGGACCCCAAGGGTTGACGATACCATGCTCCTCTGCAGCATCATTAATTACTCGTAAGTTAGATGGGTAGTGAGTAGGCTAGGGCTAGTTCGGTGTTGTGTAGGGAGTCTAGTTGACGATGCTATTGCATTGTTCCATGTCTAAGGGCACTACTGAAGAGGAGGAGGAGGAGGAGGAGGAGTGAAGAGAACTCCGCCCCCACGTTAGCCAACTGGGGAAACAAGGACGATCAAGCCCTTGCAGCATCAGGATTCACGACTAGTCAGGCTTCCAGTCAACTTGAACATTGAACTAAGGTGATCTCGTCTCGACTCGACTCCTCTTCACGTTAAGAAAGGAAACGCCCGCTAGTGCCCCGCCAGCCGGCCGATCGGCGGGTTTTGACCTATTAGCCATGGCGGAGGGGGGAAGTGGGTCGAGATGCTCTCGGCGGCGGTCGGGGGGGAAATCGCTCCGATAGACGCCAGTGTTTGAGTATACGCAGTAGTTATACGCCTACTGCCTTGAGTTTGGTTGCTCAAGACCGTCTTCCGCTTCCTCTTTCTGAACACACCTGATCACCTGGCAATTTCACAGTATACTACTATATCAATAGCATAGCATGCATAGTGTGTCCCGTGAGAAACAGATATGATACCATACCAAGCCCCAAGAAAGCTTAGCAGTCACATGACCCCATCAACCCCGTCCCCGTCACCATAAGCTAATCTTCCCTTTCCGCGACGGTGAGCGCCCGGGTACTGGTTTGCCCCTCGTATTCCCTTTCCAGCGGGGACTCAGTGAATGAATCCTCCAGTCAGAAAACCTTGGCCAAGGCCTCATCCCTGACCCATCACATCATGAAGGATGCACAGGATCTGAAGGATCAGCACTGCTCATACTAAGGACTGTACACTGGGGACTTAAGTTTTCGCACTCCCGACGGTCGGTCAGCCTCGTCTTTCGCTCTGTCTGCATCATGCCACCCCGGGCCCCGGGGGATGGTACGCCTCGAGGCTCTGGCTCAGCCTGACCCAGTAGCCCAGACAAGAATCCAGACCCATTTCAGGGTATCTCGGCACTGTCATCTCACTTTGTTATTTCGTTATCACTGAGTAGCTCTAGCTGTCGTGGTAGGTAGCTTATAGCCAAGGGAGTAAATCGATTTAACACGATCCGAATGCACTGCCGAACTCTCTTCCAAGGCAAATGCACTGTTTACCCATTAAATCCGCGACCTGGCAGGTCGCCCTAGCCACCATTTGGCAGATATATCCGAGTAAGAGTCGAGTCGAGTCGAGTCGAACATACATGAGTAAGATACTGTACATACTATTTTTAGATGCGGTGATTCCCCTCAAATTAGGTGATTTATCATTTCCGCAGTCGACAGAGCAGAAACACACAACCCAGCCCAGCACGCTCAGTCATTTAACTTCTAGGCAGCGAGATTACTAGCGCTATAGCATAAGATCAGGGCCCTGGATTAGGGTTCTTACGTGGTAACTTACCGTACGGGGCCCGATGATTGCATGATGCCCTGTCTGGCTGTCGACCTTAACTAGTTCTCTTTCGTAGAGCACTAACTAAAGTAGACGGCAAGTTAGGGCTTTGGGGGGGGCGACCGAGCGGACTACTTCCGCGGGAGGGCGGGGGAAGGAAGAGGAGGACACGTGGAGGTTTTGTCTTCGGCCGGCCGGCCGGGCGAGCGGGCAGTCGGGTGTCTCGAGTCGTGTTGGTAATACGCTTACGCGCTGCTGACTACTAGGTACCTTATGTTCATGTTCCAGAAGGAATGAGGAAGGAAGGGTAACGGGGTTGATTGGTGATACTTATAGATGTTGGGGTAGATATATATTTGGTGCGGGAGGGTTGTATACTTTGTCTTGTGCATCGAACAACCCACCAATAGTCGAATACAGACTTGTTTAACCATTGCTACTAGTTTTTGAGTTATGCAAAACATCAACACGCACTCACTGGGAAGCTGAAAAGAAGGGGGGTCCGGGGGTTCTCCCCCGGAACGTCTTACTCATACATTAAGATCAAATTGCGTAAGTGACTTTCCTGTCAGGGACATGATACAACAGGCACAAGAAACAATATAATCATTAGTGAACTACAATAACAAAACCACCTAGTTATCCTGCTTCGCAAGATCCTCCTTGGCCGACGACGGCGGCATCCCGAACAAGCGTTCAAAAAAGTTCGTCGTCGCCTCCAGGCCGCCCGGCGCCGGATTCTCCACCTTCTCCCCGTCGGCCTTCACAACCTCGAACCCAGGGAACGCGGGCAGCGCGTCGCGGATCTGCCGCGCGTACATGGGCATGCCGGCCGGGTAGGACACTAACTCGAAAGGCTTGCCGGGGATGGAGCCGCCCATGTAGGTGGAGTGGACGGTGGGGAAGAAGCTGGCGTTCTGGAAGGCGCGGATCTGCAGCTTCCAGGCGTGGGCGGCCTCGCGCGAGGGGTTGATGGAGCGGATGGCCTGGCGCTCCATCTGCTTGATGGCGTCGGCGATCCAGCGGCCCTGCACCTCGATGGTCGTCACGGCCTGGCTGAACAGCGTCGGCGCGTGCGTGCCGTACAGGTGGAACAGGTTGGGGTACCCGGACACCGTCAGCCCCAGGTAGGTCTCGGCGGCCTGCGACCAGTCCTCCTGCAGCGTCGTGCCGTGGATGCTGCGCACGCCCAGGTTGATCATGCTGCCGGTGGTGGTGTCGAACCCGGTCGCCAGACACACGACGTCCACCTCGTGCACGGTGCCGTCCTGCATCTTGATGCCGTTCTCGGTGAACCCGACGATCGGGTTGCTCTTGGCGTCGACCAGCTCGACCGTGTCGCGGTTGAACTGCTCGTAGAAGTCCGTCTCCAGCGAGGAGCGCTTGCCGCCGAAGAAGTAGGGGGGCTCGACGGGCGCCAGCAGATCTTTGACGCGCTCATCGTTCAGGCGCGCCCGCGTCTTCTTGGCCCAGAAGTCGTACAGGTACCGGTTGGCGACCGGGTTGAGCATCGTGTCCTTGTAGTTGGCGGTGGAGAAGTCGAAGCCGCCGGTCTGGTAGCGCTGCTCGTAGAAGGCCTCGCGCTCGGCCTCGGAGTCCTCGAGGGCGCTGCGCTCGCTGAAGTCCACCAGCGCGCCCGTGAAGGTCTTCTCGCGCAGGTCGAACAGCTGCGGGTAGATGGGCTTGAGCTGGTTCTGCTCGTCCGCGGTGAGCTCCTTGCGGCGCATGGGGATCGAGTAGTTGGGCGAGCGCAGGAAGACCTTCAGGTAGCCGGCTTGCGGGCCCCAGGCCTGCGTGACCTGCACGCCTGAGGCGCCCGTGCCGATAATGGCGGCGCGCTTGCCGCGCACGTCGACCTCGTGCTCCGGCCAGAAGGAGGTGTGGTGGATGGGGCCCTTGAAGTTCTCGATCCCCTCCCACTCCGGGATGTAGCGCTTGGATGAGACGCCCGCCGCGGCGATGAAGTACTTGGCGTACGCGGTGCGGCCGTCTTGGGTCTTCACGATCCAGCGGCTCTGGCTGGTGTCGAACTGGGCGTCGACGACGACGCTGCCGAAGGCGACGTCCTTCTTGATGTCGAGGACCGTGTCGACGTGGTCGAAGTAGGCCCGCAGCTCTTGGTAGTCGGGGTAGTTGGTGGACCAGGTCCAGTCCTTGTAGGTCTCGGGGATGGAGAATTGATATAGTGGCACCTGCGAGTCGACACGGGCTCCGGGGTAGCAGTTGAACCGCCACGTGCCGCCCAGGTCGGAGCCTGCCTCGTAGACGACGGTTTTGAGGCCCTGTTTGCGCAGCTCGTGCAGCATGTAGATGCCGCTGAACCCGGCGCCCACGATGAGGACATCTACTTGGAGGTTGTCCTCGTAGATGCCCGTGGAGCCATGGGGGTGGGAGAATTCTTTGAGCTCGCGATGCATGATGCTGAGGATTGTGGGAGAGATGTGGGTTGTGTGAGGTTGAGTCTCATGGCGATGTGATTGTAATATAGTTGATGCGTGGTGAGGTCCGATTCGGCGAGTAGATCTGTCATGCCACAGTTTGCTTTCACGATGGATGGTGTTTGGTGTTGTTGGTGTGTGTTGGTGTTTCCGTTGGTGGTTGGCCGGCGAGTATACTATCTCTCCGAGGTCCGGGTGGTGAATATCGCCGACGGCGCCGATCCAGATCGCCCCCGGTGGGAACCTCAATCCGACTCAAAAGAGAACAGTGGGCAATCGACTGCAATAGATGTGTGCCTTGTGGGACGAGGCTGTTTGTATCCACTCTGATTGTGCTGCCGCAGGCTGTCTCTGTCAGCTGGTTCACCTGCCACAATCCTTACTCAATTATGCAATATGAAGATTGATTAGTTCATCAACTGCCTGATCTGAGACCAACTCTAATATATACCTAGAACAAAAACACGTTCCGGGGGAGAACCCCCGGACCCCCCTTTCTTTCAGCTTCCTGGTAACACTGAACCCTAATAAGTGACCCTCAATCTTAAGCATTCTAGAATAAACACGTTCCGGGGGAGAACCCCCGGACCCCCCTTTTTTTTCAGCTTCCCAATAACACTTGATTTTAAATCCTAGAGTAGACTGTGCCGGAAAAGAACCCCCGTACCCCCCTGTCTTTCAATTTCCCAGTAACACTCAACCCTCAGTCCTACTACAAACGCGTTTCAATAACACCCAATAAAGTATATCCACGTTGACTGATCAAAAGCAACACCCTAGCCCTACTTCCTCCCCAACCGAACATAAACAAACCAACACTCAACCGGCTCATTCCGATGCCCCTCCAAGAACCTCCCCCTAGTGCGCTCCACCCACTCCGCCAACAAGCCATCCACGACCTTCTGATCCGTAACGCCCATCCCCTCGCGCACCGCCTTAACAAAATACCCCGCCACAACAGCCATCAGCCAATCCACCACCGTGCGTGCATACCACTCCGCATGTTCCTCCTCCTTACCCGGCGCCGCCTCTCTCCTGGCCTCCAACTCCTGCAGTGCAGGATGCACGACCTTCGTCTCAAACACCTCCTCCACCTCCCACGCGGCCACCACCGCCCCCTCCGCCAGCGTGCGCCGCACATCCGCAATGGTGCGGTTATAAGCCGGCACCTCGAACACATTCGCGACCGCTGGACTCAGAACCCCCGCCTGCAGCATATCGATCATCGCCGAGCGACACGCGTCCACCGGCCCCGCATAATTGGTAATTTCCTCCCCACGAGGCCCCAGCTCCTGCCCCACGAAACTTAGCACCAGCCCCCCGCCAGGGACAATCTCCTCCGCGCGATGCGCCAGGAAAGAGAGGAGGTCGGCGTGCGCCTGCGCGCGGAACTCGGCCTGTCGGACCTCATGCGTCGGGATGGGGCCTTCGGGGGGCACCGGGGTGACGCGGTCGAGGTGGTGCAGGGCCGCGAGGGAGAAGGCCACGTCTACGCTTCCCTTCGGAGAAACACGGGAGTAGAAGGAGGCGGGGAGGAGGGCGGTGAAGATTGCATTGTGAACGGGCCAGGTCAGGGTGCTGAGGTTGGTGGCGAGGGTGGTGAAGTCGTTGGTGGCGCGGTCGTTGAATTGCAGGTGGATCTCGCGGGAGGGGGCCGGGGCGTGGGATTTGAGGATGGTGGCTATGGGGGTGTGGCTACAGTGTCTTTTGTTAGTTTGGGGAAGGGGGTGGGGATGGGGGAATATGGGGGAGGCGCACGAGTTGTTGCCGTGGGCGGAGCCGAATTCGAGGATTGTGAAGGGGCGCGAGTTTGGGTCTTGCTGCTTCGCTTTGGTTGCTGCGGCGGCGGCGGCGAGTAGAGGCAAGGCGTTGAGCATGGCGGAGTGCTGCAGGGCCGAGTTGGAGCTGTAGAAGCCGTTGCCGTGCATGGGCACGTCGTTGGCGCTGACTTTGGCGGGGGACATGTTGATTGCCTGGATATACTTGATGGGTCTTTGTTGGGTGGTTGGAGTTTGTAGAGTCCTGGCTAGGGTCGTGGTGGTATATATACTGGCCGTGTACCGTCGTCGGCGAGTTACGGCCGGCGGGATTCGGTGGGTTGCTACTGTTACAAATGTATTGATCCATATCTCGATGACAAATAGGGACGCCAGGGGGTTTCCCCGCATGCTTTCCAGCTCTATGGATCGAGGCTGATTTAAGCTGGGAAAGTGAAAAAAAGGGGGGTCCGGGGGTTCTCCCCCGGGACGATATATTGTAGTACTTAGGATTGAGTGTTACTGGGAAGCTGAAAGAAAGGGGGGTCCGGGGGTTCTCCCCCGGGACGGTATATTCTCGGACTTAGAACCAAGGTCTTTAGGAAGCCAAAAGAAATTCACGACATCCTGAAATATGTAAAACATCGGGACGACAGCTACCTCCTCCCCACGGTCATGAGATACCTGTGCCCCCGCATCTGCTGCGCAATCCGAAACACGGTCGACTCATCCTGGCCCGGCACATACTCGAACCGAAAACGCCGGAGCAGCGAGACCAGCGAGAGATGCATCTCCTGCGCGGCGAAGTGCTTGCCGATGCAGACGCGACTGCCCGCCGAGAACGGGTAGTAGGGAAGGCTGTTGGCCTCGCCCTTGGCATAGACGTCCAGCCAGCGCTCGGGGAGGAACTCGGTTGCGTTCGGCCACAGAGTCTCGTCCAGATGCACCTCCTGCGTCGTGGGGAAGACCGTCGTGCCCTTGGGGATGTCATACCCTAGCAGGGACTCGTCCTTGCGCGACTCGCGCGGACTCCCCGTCGCCTGGCCGGGGACCAGGCGCATGGTCTCGTCGATGCACGCCTGCAGGTAGACCATGCCGGTCATGCTGTAGTCGCAATCCGTGGGACGCGGGTCGTTGCGGGGATACCAGCGGTCGATCTCTTCATAGAGAGTGGCGAGCTTACTCGGGTGGCGCAGGAGGTGGATGAGGGTGAACAGCTCGGCGTTGGCGGTGGTCTCGCTGCCGGCGATGAGCAGCACGACGCTCTCGTCCTGGATGTCGGAGACCCGGAACGGCGAGGCGGGGCTCTCGTCGGCCGCTTCAATCATTTTTTGGAGCAGGTCCTCGCGGGGCGGGCCCTGGCGGCTGGCGATCTGCGCGCGGCGCTTCGCCACGATCTCGTGGGTGAACCAGCTGACGTAGGGGTCGCGGTTCGGGATGAAGGGGATCTTGGTGAGCCACGGCATGAACTGCAGGATGCCCGACAGTTTGAGCGCCTGCTTCAGCCGGTCTGGCAGCGGATGCGACCCGTTCTTGACCAGGTCGAAGGTCTGCCCGAAGGTCGTCACGCCAATGATGTCCGCCGCCAGCGACTGGATCATATGCTGCATGTCCACGGTGGTGGTTCCGTTTGCACACTGTTTGTCGAGCTCGTCCACCAGCACGGAAATGCAGTCGCGCATCAGTGGCTGCATGCTGCGGATGTAACGCAAGCCGAACATGCTCGAGACGAGGCGTTTGCGCTGGCTGTAGGCCTTCTTGTCGGTGAAGGCCAGGAGGGTTGGCCGCTGCGGGTCCTGCCGGAAGTTGCCGTACACGGCTTCCGATTTGGCCCAGTCCTCCGTGTGGACGATGCGTTTGATCTCGCGGGCGTCGGAGATGGAGATCATGGTCGGGGAGAGGACGACGATGGGGCCGTACCTCTTATGCAGGCCGACGGTGAAAATGTGGCTGGGTTGTTAGACTCCCGTGAAGACCTCGATGGGGGAGGAGATTACCTTTCACCCTTGGCGATTGCGATCTTGAGGGGCAAAGAAGTGAGTTTGTGGAGCCATGAGCCGGGAATGCGCGACACCGGGGAAAAGAGTCGCTGCAGGTACTGGAATAGCTTGGGGATGATGTAGCCGACGAGGAGGAGCGTCCAGACGAGGTTCGTGCCGGAGAGGTAGGGCTTGAGGAGCCCGGTGATGTCCTGAATTTCCGCCATGGTGGCTGTCTTTTTTTGGAGTGGGCGGTGGTTCTGGTGGACGCTGGCTATTTATCTAGTGGAACAAGTGAACTATGTAGTATGTAGTGATTGCCGGCGATGGCTAAAAGTCGCCGATCCGCCAGCTGGGTTCAGCCCAATGCTAATACCAGTGGCATGACTGGTTATGAAGGCCCAGTAAGACTACTGAATCATTGTTCCTATTGCAAAAATACTCAACTCTAAGTCATCGTATATCCCGTCCCGGGGGAGAACCCCCGGACCCCCCTTCTTTTCAGCTTCCTGGTAACACCCAATCCCAATATATATCAAGACTATCATAATTTACCCCCAATGATCCTCAATGCCACTATTTGTACACATGCACCGATTTGACCTGACAAAACCCCAGCAACCCCTCCAGCCCATATTCCACCCCCACCCCGCTCTGCTTGTGGCCGCCAAAGGGCACGTAGGCATTTGGCTTGGGCGGCCCGTTCACAAAAACATTCCCGACATCCAACTGGGCTGACACTCTCTCCGCCTGCTCAGCATCCGCCGTCCAGACAATCGCGCTCAACCCGGTGGTGCTCTCGTTCGCAATGCGCACCACTTCACCCGCGGTATCGAAGGGCTTGCAAGAGACGATAGGCCCTGCAATCCACAACAGTCAGTGCAAACCCACCAGTCAATCACCAGAAAACCCACCAAAAACCTCATCCTGCAGAACCCCCGCCTCATCCGGGGGATTATCCAGCACGACCGGTCGAACAAACAGCCCCTCGCTCTTCTTCTTCTCCTCCTCCCCACCCGCCACAAATCTCAACCCTAACTCCATACACTCCCGCAGCACCGCCTGCACCTTTTCGAACTGCATCTCATTCTGCACCGGCCCCACATCCCCCGCCATCCTCTCAGTCACACTCCCCAAAACCCTTACAAACTCCCCATAAACAGACGAATGCACATACAGCCGCCGCGCATTGATGCAAACCTGCCCCGCATTAAACCACAACCCGCCCGCAATCTTCGTGGCCGTCGCTTCAACATCGACATCTGGAAAAACAATCCCGATGTTATTTCCGCCGCTACGTGCGTCAGCCCATCATCCATCTTTGCTTATTTTAGGAGGGAGGGGGGGGGGACATACGTCTCCAGGGTAAACCGCTTCATGGTCTCGGCGCAGCCGCGCATGATCTTCTGGCCGGTGGCCGTGGACCCTGTGAAGGAGATCTTCTGGATGCGCGGGTGGTGGACGAGGAGGGGGCCGAGGGTGTCGTCGCCGCTGAGGGCTTGGAGGATTCCCGGGGGGAAGATGCGTTGCGCGAGGTGGATGAGCTTTAAGGTTGTGTAGGGAGTGAATGGTCTTGCTTGTTAGTTTTGGTTTTGGGGGTTGGGGAATGGGGGAAGAAGGGGGGCGACGGACGAGGGTTTGACGATGATGGTGTTGCCTGTTGCTATTGCGGGGGCGATTTTGCCCATTGCTTGGAGTAAATTGTTAGTTGAAGTAGTGAATGATGGAGGTGGTGAATACCTAGGCTGATGGGGACTGGTGCGGGTTAGCAAGCATGGCGGGTAGTAGAGGACAAGGCACGTACAGTTCCACGGACAAATGGCGGCGACGACGCCTAATGGCTCGTACTTGGTTATCGCGACGAGCTCGTCGTCTTCGTGCTTCGTCTCGGGCAGGGTGTACTTGGCTGAGCACGCGTTAGCTTGGCGTTCACTTGTGTTTTGCTGGATACCTGTACGCACCAGGATACCGCAACCACTCCGCCGCCCAGTATACCTCGATCGCGGCCGTTTGTCTCTGTCTTCGTCAAAATCTGCACATTACAGAAGAACACACACCCCTGAAAGAAAAAGGCAAGACATACATTCCGCCCCGTCTCCGCCATCAACAGCTCCACAAACCCCTCGGCATGCTGGAGGTAGAGATCCGCGAACTCGCCCAGCAGCCGCGTGCGCTCAGTGTAGGGCACCGCCGCCCAGCCGGGAAAGGCCGCTGCGGCGGCAGCGACCGCGTCGTCGACGTCCTGGGCGGTCGCGACCGGGACGTCCCACAGTTTGTCACGGGTGAGCGGCGAGACGCCCGCGTGGACGGTGGCGGCGGAGCGCGGCTGGCCGGCGATGATGTTGTGGAAGGTGGTGAAGTCGAGTGTCATGGTGTCTGTCTGGTCTGAGGGGCTGTGGGATCGAGCAAGCTTGTGTGTTGTCTGAGTTTGTTGTTCTGTTCTTCTATCGATAGGTGTGCAAGTGATCGCTGCATACTTGGGGGTCGGCGAGTTTCGGTGAGTTCGGCGGGCCTCGACTTGACGCTCAGCCTTGAGGCCTGGAAGAAACACGTTCCGGGGGAGAACCCCCGGACCCCCCTTTTCTTTCAGCTTCCCAATAACCTGCGTTCTAGGATTTAGGGTTGAGTATTGCCAGGAAGCTGAAAGAAAGGGGGGTCCGGGGGTTCTCCCCCGGGACGCCGTCGTCTAGGTATACATCGGGATTTGCACTACCGGCTAGGTACCAAGTACAGACTAATACTTTGAACACAGATAGTCACAGTTCTCTTGCAAGAGTCAACATAGTAGCTGCCCAGTTATGAACACCGCTATCTGGACAGAGCAGCGATTGACTAAATTCGGCTTCTGTAGGATAGACAGTCTACCTAGCCTCCTCCACCCTTCCCCCTTCCCCCTTTCCCCATCTCCACCCCCTCACCCACGATCCTCGTCTTGGCCTCCGCCTCCCCCTCGGCCTGCATTCCATACTCGGTATTCAGCTCCTCTCGCAACCGATACGCCTTGACCAAAAAGCACAGCAGGAACCCCACCCCGCAGAACGCAATGCTGACCTGCCACACCTCCCGTAGACTAACCACGTACAGCCGCCGAATCGCGCGCATCACCGCGGGTCTGTCCTTAAACGAACTCACAAACGCCTTCGTAGCCCGCTCATACGCCCCTCCGTTCACCAGCAGTCCCCTAACCGTAGGATCATCGATCGTCTGCGACGCGAGGGTATTCGCTTTTGTATTGAACACCGCCGCGGGGATCGCGGTGCCCCAGATCGCGCCGAAGTTGCGCATGAAGATCCAGGTGGCTGTGCCCGTGGCGACGTCGCTTTCCGGGAGACTTGCGAGGATCGGGGGTAGACCCGTCGTGAACACGATGCCGGTGCCGACCCCGAACAGGATCTGGTAGCCTGTCCATTGCCCGGTCGTCGTGGACGGATCCAGCAGGGTGAACAGGCCGCAGGCGATGGTCATCAGGGCGAAGCCGATGTACTGGAAACTCCGGTAGCGGCCGGTCTTGGTCATCAGGATGCCGGCGACGATGCCGGCGGGGGCGGTGGTGGTGGCGACCGGGAAGAGCATGACGGCGGAGCGGGTCGGGGTGGCGTTGAGCACGGCCTGGAAGTAGATGGGCAGGAAGTAGCACACCCAGAACAGGAGCAGGCTGTAGATGAAGGCCATCACGAACAGGGTGGCGGCGGTGCGGTTGCGGAAGAGGCGCAGCGGCATCGTCGGTTCGGGTGGCAGGGCCTCGTAGGCGATGAACCCGAGCAGTCCCAGAAACCCGAGGACCAGGGGCACGATCGTCCGCCACGAGGACCACGGATGCGTGGTGCCTGCCCAGGTGAGCGAGAGGAGGATGGCGGTCACGCCCAGGGTGAGCAGGGTGATGCCGCCCCAGTCGATGATGCGCAGGCGGCGCAAGATGCTCGTGTCGGAGCGGGGGTTGCGGACCCGCAGGAGGGTCACGATCAGGAAGAGCGAGCTGCCCGCGATTGGGAGGTTGATGTAGAAGATCCACCGCCACGACACGTTCTGCGTGAACCCTCCGCCCATAATGGGCCCGACCACGGCGGCCAGCGTCCAGGCGGCGCCTAAAATCCCCGCGTAGACGCCCCGTTCGCGCAGCGAGACCATGTCGCACACGAGCACCTCCGAGAGGGTGGTGATACTGCCGCCGCCGAGGCCTTGGATGGTGCGGCCCGCCAGCAGCATCCCCGTGTCGCGGGCGGCGCCGGAGATGGCGCTCCCCACGGCGAAAATGAGCAGCGCCAGGGTAGTCATGCTGCGACGACCGAAGATGTTGGACAATTGACCCACAATTGCAGAGGAGATGGTCGAGGACAGGAGGTAAGTGTTGATGATCCAGATGTAGAGCTCCTCGGAGCCCAGGTCGGCGGTGATGGTGGGCAGGGCGGTCGAGATGATCGAAGTGTCGAGCGCGGCCACGAAGGTCGCGATCCCGATGGCCAGGAAGATGAGCCAGAAGCGCAGGCCCTTCTTGGGAGGGGCATTCGGCTGTGCTGGTACATTGTGTTCAGACATGTTGCACTTGAGAGCAGGGAAGAGGGGGCCAGTGTGCTATGATTAGGGTCTATATAAAATGACTGAGGGGCTGAATCTCGCCGAAAGGATTTATTCCCTGCGGTTACGCTTGCAGATCATATAAGCTACACAATGCTCAACCCTAACGTACACCTGGAATAAACACGTCCCGGGGGAGAACCCCCGGACCCCCCTTTCTTTCAACTTTCAAGTAACACTCTTGACTGAGTTGCTGCAGCCCACTAAACAGGAGCCACCTTCCGTACCGCAACCAAGCACGGCTCCCCAAACACCTCCCTCACCCTCTCCGCCCCAACCACCCGAAGATACCACTGCACCACCCGAGGAAACCGCCCCCTCATCTCCTCATCGACATAATGCATGAACGCCCAAAACAGTGCTGACGCGAGCGTCAAATCCGCCAGGGACAAATCCCCCTCCGTCGCAAGAAACTTCTTCTCACCCACCGCAAGATGCCGCTCCACTACCGCCAACGCCTCCTCCAACCCTTTCGCCCCCTCGCCATCGACCCCCGCATCGTACTTCCGCATCCCCACGCGCCAAAGCACTACCGCCATCATGTTCCGGAACACCTCGTTCTCTGCGAAGCAGATCCACTGCCGCACCGCCGCCTGCTCGGCGACATTGCGGCCCAGCAGCGCCGGCGCCGCGGGCCCGCAGCCCGCCACGTACTGCGCGATCGCGTCGGATTCTACCAGGGTCACCTCGCCGTCAGAAGATTCAAAGGCGGGGACCTTGCCGGTGGGGAATTTTTGGAGAAAGTCGGGAGATTTGTTGGCGGTGCCGAAGGCGAAGGGTTGGGGGATGTCGAGGGTGAGGTTGTTTAGTGCGGCCGCGGCTTGGATCTGGTGTTTGTTTGTTAGGAGGTGGGGAGAGAGGGTAAGGGGTAAGGGGCAGGATGAGTCACCTTCAGGATCCGCGCGTTGGGCATGTATGTGTAAAGACGGCCGATGGGTGCCATTATTGTGTTGAATAGTTCCTTGTTGGTTGAAAGTTAGGAGTGGGCGTAATCGGCGGACACGCGGCGGGTTTTATATATCTGCCTGTTGACGCCTCGCTCCCTCCGAAGGACATGAGATTCCTGAAGAAACTTAAAGGCTGCAAAACATATGAAAATCCCTGTAGTGATTAGAGCTAAATCGAAATATGATACACGATAGAAGACTAAACAGTGGAAACTTCGTAATCAGGGACATAGAGGCTGAAAGCTCCGAGGGGCAATCGGCTACTTTTCACCACAGTCACAAACGCACCGAACCACTATCTAGACAATTGTATCTAGAGCATTGTCCCCCGCTTGATCCCGAACTGCTCATCCAACCAGGCAAACATCTTCTGGTGAAACACCGCCCACGCCCCGATCTTGGCCTGCAGCCCACCCCCCTCGACCCCTTTCCCGATCCACAACCCCTTCTTCTGTAGCGGGAGATGCCCCAACTCCCCAAAGATCGGCTCCGTATTCTGCTTTGGCGTAAAATAGAACGTATCCGCCGCACCCGTCACAAAGGTACTGCACTTAACCTGGTGCAAATATCCCCTGGCGTGGTACTGCTGCATGCAGCGCATCACCTCCGCCGGCGTCTCCACCCCATACACCCACATGCTGTGGCCGAACTCCCAGCGCAGCTGGAAACTCCACCCCGCCAGTTTATTGACCACCCAGTTGAAGAACCCGTCGCTGAGACGTCCGCTCAGCCACCCATTGATAAACCACCCGGGCATGCGACTGCGCGTCACGTCGAAGAGATCGTAGCACGCATCGCACGAGACGCACGCCCGCACGCGCGGGTCCGCCGCCGCCCGCAGAGCAAAGTACCCGCCCAGCGAGGCCCCGACCACCGCCACCCTCTCCAGGTCGATCGGATAGTCCTTGGCCAGCTGGCTCTCCATCACATCCAGCACTCTGGTCGTCACATGCTCCCAGTCCGGGCGCAGCCGCAGTTCGTCGCGGCGGAGGCAGATGCCCTGGCCCGGTCCCTCGAAGGTGAGCACCGCGTAGCCGCGCGGAAGTGCAGCCGCCGGCCCGAAGAAGTACAGTTCCTCCTGCGTCGAGTCAAACCCGCCGGTCATCAGGAGAAGCGGGAGTTTGCCCTTGCCTTGACCTTGGCCTGTTTGCGCGGCACCCGACCGGGGGAGATACAATCTGCCCGGCAGCCGCGCAGCCCCCTTCTCCTCCTCGTACGGAATCTCCACCCGCACCACCGTGCACGTATCCATCAGATCCACCCCCTTGTCGAACACGGCGACACTATTCTCGATCGCCGCCAGCAAGCGCGGGTCGTCCGGGCGCGTGTGCAGGAAGAACTCGCTGGCGCGGAAGTAGTTGCTGGCGCGCAGGTAGGCCCCCGAGGCGGCGACCCTGTCCCCGGAGACGAGCGCCTCGTCGCCCAGCCCCCGCGCCTGCTGCGCTTGCGCCGTCCACGCCCGGTACCACGCCTCGGCGTCCCCGTCTGGCACTTGCGGTAGCACTGCCAGGCACTCGCCTGTCTCGGCCCCGCCGGCGGGCGCGCTGGCCAGCACTCGGAGGAACTCGAAATGGAAGAAGTCGGATGGGTAGAATTTGAACATTGTGGTAGCTGTCTGGATTGGAATGATGCTCTACAAGGGCTGTGAAGTTGAGATGGGGGGGTTAAGAGGCAGGCAAGGCTGGCCGGGGAGGGGAGTTCGGCTGGTCGGCGACTTTGTTGGCGCCGACTGGGAGGGGGGAAGGGAATTGTATACGTCTACTTCATAAGATGTTTTGTCTTCGGTCGGACTACAGAGAACAGACCCAGATCTATTGTAATATATCTATACCCTAGACGCAATTCCCCTTTTATTCTTCGTCTTTCTTTTCAACAACTAGACACACCCTCGCACACACCATGACGCTTCCCCATCCCACCACCACCACCACCCCCGAGCCCATCGCCATAGTGGGCATGGGCTGCCGCTTCCCGGGCGGGGCCAACACCCCCAGCAAACTATGGGATCTTCTATGCGCCAAGCGCGACGTGCAGCGCCGCATCCCGACCGACCGGTTCCACGTCGACGCCTTCTACGACCGGGACGGCGAGCGGGCCGGCTGCCTCAACGCGCGAGAGGCCTACACGCTGGAGGAGGACATCAGACAATTCGACGCGGCGTTCTTCAAAACCAACGCGCTCGAGGCCGAGGCCATGGACCCGCAGCAGCGGCTACTGCTAGAGACGGTGTACGAGGCGCTGGAGTCGGCGGGTGGGTTGATGGAAGACCTGCACGGCTCCGACACCGCCGTGTATGTGGGCGTGATGACGGGCGACTACCACGAGCTGCTGCTGCGCGACCCCGAGGACATGCCCAAGTACATGGCCACCGGCACGGCGCGGAGCATCCTGTCGAACCGCATCTCGTACTTTTTCGACTGGACGGGCCCCTCGATGACCATCGACACCGCGTGCTCGTCTAGCCTGGTCGCCGTGCACGAGGCCGTCCAAGCCCTACGCCAGGGCCGCTCCACCCTCGCCTGCGCCGCCGGCGCAAACCTCATTCTCGGCCCCGAGATGATGATCTCCGAGTCCAAGTTGCACATGCTCTCGCCCACCGGCCGCAGCCGCATGTGGGATGCCGGGGCCGACGGCTACGCTCGCGGCGAGGGGTTTGCCGCTGTCATGCTCAAGACGCTGAGCCAGGCGGTCGCGGATGGCGATTATGTTCATGGCGTTATCCGCGAGACTGGGGTCAACTCCGATGGACGTGAGTTTCCCTTCTTTCCCTAGTCCGAATTTCTTTTTTTTGTAAGGGTTGTCCGGGGATAGGGCTTCCCGGGGGAGAACCCCCGGACCCCCCTTTCTTTCAGCTTCCTGGTAACATTCAACCCCAGTCCTAGAATGCGGGTTATTTGAAAGCTGAAAAAAAAGAGGGGTCTGGGTTTCCCACCAGGACGTGTCTATCCCAGGACTGAGGATTGAGCGGAGCCAGGAAGTTGAAAGAAAAGGGGGGTCCGGGGGTTCTCCCCCGGGAAGCCTTATTCCAGCACTTGGCAATGCGGTTTAGTGGGAAGCCTTTCTCCAGACAGCTAATGGACGAGTACAGGAACGAATGGAATCACCCTCCCCGGAGCAGACTCACAGACGGCATTAATTCGACAGACGTATGCACGCGCTGGGCTGGACATCGACTCCCAGCGGTGTCAGTACTTTGAGGCCCACGGGACGGGCACCCCGGCGGGAGACCCCATCGAGGCGCGTGCGATCTACAATGCATTTTTTGCCTCGTCCAGCGAGCAGGCAGAGACGCCGCTGTACGTCGGGTCGGTGAAGACGGCCGTCGGACATCTCGAGGGCACAGCCGGCCTGGCGGGGCTGGTCAAGGCCGTCGAAGCCGTGCGGCGGGGCGAGATTCCCCCGAATATGCTGTTCGAGTCGCTCAACCCGGAGATCCAGCCGTTCTACCACCGCCTCGCTGTTCCCACGGACACGATTCCATGGCCGGAGGTGCGGGAGGGAGAGCCGCGTCGGGCGAGTGTGAATTCCTTCGGTATGTCTTCATTTCGGGGATCTAATGGACTTGTCTAACGCAAAAAGGATTCGGTGGAACCAACGCCCATGCTATCATCGAGTCGTACGACAACCCCCATCGACGCCCGTCGTCTTCCGCATCCCTCCTCTGCACACCCCTAGTCCTCTCCGCCAACTCTGAGACCTCGTTACGCGAGCAAATCGCAGCCTTGCACGCTTTCCTCTCCACCGCGGACACTCCCGTCCAAGACATCCTCCACACTCTCCAGACCCGGCGCTCGCAACACCCCGTGCGCGCCACCTTCTCTGCCCCCGACCGAGAGACCCTCAGCACGGCCCTCTCCAAAGCCGTCGCCAGCGACTCCACACTCGGAACCCGCGTCGACAAGAAACCTGCGAAGCCACGGATCCTGGCCGTCTTCACGGGCCAAGGCGCGCAGTGGCCGACGATGGGCCGGGAGATCCTGCGCGCCTCCCCACTCGCCCAACAAACCCTCTCCACGCTCCAATCCGCGCTAGACACCCTCCCTGACGGCCCCGACTGGTTGCTGTCCACCGAAATCCTCGCCGACAAAGACACCTCGCGCCTCGCCTCGGCCAGCGTCGCGCAGCCCCTCTGCACGGCCGTGCAGATCCTCCTCGTGGACCTCCTCCGTCTGGCCGGGATCATCCCCAGCGTGGTCGTGGGCCACTCCAGCGGCGAGATCGCCGCCGCGTACGCCGCGGGCATGATCTCGGCGGCGGAGGCGATCCGCATCGCGTACTACCGGGGGTTGCACGCCTCGCTGGCGCGCGGGCAGAACGGCCAACGCGGCGGGATGATGGCGGTGGGGATGTCGTACGACGAGGCGCTGGAGTTCTGCGAGGAGAATTTCCCGGAACGGGTCGAGGTGGCGGCGAGTAATGCACCCAGTAGCGTGACGCTATCTGGCGATGAGGATGCGATTGCCGAGGCGAAGGCGATCCTCGACGAGCGGGGCGTGTTCGCGCGACCGCTGCGCGTCGATACCGCGTACCACTCCGCGCACATGATCCCGTGCTCCGAGCCCTACCTTGACTCCCTGGCGGCGTGTGAGATCGCCCCCCAGGAGGCGAGGGAGGGGTGTGTGTGGGTGTCCAGTGTGCACGGCGCGCGGATGGAGGGATACCGCGTGGACGCGCTGACCGGGGAATACTGGAACGATAACATGGTCAGTCCGGTGATGTTCTCCACGGCCGTGGAGATGGCGCTCAGCGAGGAGAAGGCGTGCGATGTGGCGATCGAGATCGGTGCGCATCCCGCGCTCAAGGGCCCCTTCACCCAGACCGCCAAGCAGGTGGCAGCAGCAGGAGCGGCAGCAGCATCTAGTGCTCCGCCGCTGCCCTACAGCGGGACCTTGAGTCGAGGACAGCATGACATCGAGGCGCTCAGCGAGACCCTGGGGTTTCTGTGGCTGCATCTCGGGGCGAAGGCGGTCGACTTCGCGGCCTACACCTCGGCCTTCACCGACGCACTCCCGCAGTGGGTGCCCGACTTGCCGCGGTACAGCTGGGACCACCGCCAGTCCTTCTGGCGCGAGTCCACCAAATCTGCCAACTTCCGGTCGCGTCCCCTGCGGCACCCGCTACTAGGGGTGCAGTCGACCGAGGATCTCGACCAGGAGATGCGGTGGGCGATCACCCTCCGCACGAAGGAGCTGCCCTGGCTGGAGGGGCATAAGGTCGAGGGGCAGGTCATCTACCCCGCGGCCGCATATCTGGTGATGGCGATGGAAGCGGCCCACAACCTCGTGGGCGAGGGCCAGAGCGTGCAGGTGCTGGAGCTGTGCGATGTGGAGATCGCCAACGCCATCCCGCTGCCCGAGGACGGCAAGGGGGTGGAGGTGCAGTTCACCCTCGTCCCGTCCCCCGGGAACGCAAAGTCCGAGACCAAGACGGCGCAGTGGGCGTGCTACGCCCGCACCGCGGGGACCGGCAAGTCCTCGTGGCGCAGCAACGCGCGCGGCACTGTGCGTGTCGTCCTGGGGCCTGCCGTCGACGAAGTCTTGCCCCTGCGCAACCCGCCGACCGGGGTGTTTCACGAGGTGAAGACGGACCGGTTCTACGAGGCCCTCACAGCCATCGGGCTGCATTACACGGGTCCCTTCCGGGGACTGGACAGCGTGCATCGCCGGTCCGGGACGGCCATGGCGACGGCAACGCAGATCCCCGCCGCGGAGCTGGGCGTCCCCATCCACCCCGCTGTTCTGGACGCAGCCTTCCAGACCCTGTTCGCAGCCTACTGCTGGCCCGAGGACGGGAGCCTGCGCGCGCCGTTCGTGCCGACAGGCTTACAGAGTCTGCGCATCGTCAACCGCGACATCGTGCAGGCCAGCGCCCAGCTCACCGTCGACGCCGCCATCACCCACTCCTCGGGGACGACCATCATCGCCGACCTGGACCTGTACAGCCCGGCCAACGCAGGCCTAATCCAGCTCCAGGGACTCCGGTGTTCCAGCCTGACGCCCCCCGGCCCAAGAGACTACAAAGAGCTGTACACGCACACCGCGTGGGAGGTCGACCTATCCAGCGGCCTCGCCCCGCTCTCCACCATCAGCTCGGCCGACTCCCCCACCGACCTCGCCCTCGTCGACCTCAGCGAACGCCTGGCATACTACTACCTCCGCCACCTTAACACCACCATCCCGCGCTCCGCGGTCCCGCAAATGGAATGGCACCACCAGCGCATCTTCGAGTGGATCGACCACCTCTTCCCCCTCATCACCAGTGGCAAGCACCCAACCATCCGCCCCGAATGGTCCACGGACACCAAGCCCCACCTGTTGGCCTTGGCCTCGCAGTACCCCGACTCCGTCGACCTGCAACTCATCCGCGCCGTAGGCGAGCACCTCCCCGCCGTCGTCCGCGGCGAGGCCTGGATGCTGGAGCACATGGTCGCGAACGACACGCTGGACCGGTTCTACAAGTTCGGACTCGGGTTCGCCCGGGCCAACGGGTACATGGGCCGGGTGGCGGGGCAGATCGCGCACCGCTACCCTGCGGCCCGGATTCTGGAGATCGGGGCGGGAACGGGCGGCGCGACGAAGGGGATACTCGAGGCCCTGGATGGCAGGTTCGAGAGGTACACGTTTACGGATATCTCGACGGGGTTCTTCGAGGCCGCTGCGACGCAGTTTGAGCGGTGGGCGGGGAAGATGAGCTACAGGGCGTTGGATGTGGAGAAGGAGCTTGGGGCCCAGGGGTTTGAGGAAGGTGGGTTCGATGTCATTGTCGCGTCGAATGTGCTGCACGCTACCAAGTCGCTGCGCCACACGATGGAGAACGTCAGACGGTTGTTGAAGCCGGGCGGGTTTTTGCTGTTGTTGGAGGTGACGAGTGAGATTGTTAGGGTCAAGTTGATGATGGCGGGGTTGCCGGGGTGGTGGTTGGGGGGCGAGGATGGACGGCGGTACGGGCCTACGATTACGGTGGAGCAGTGGGATAGTCTTCTCAAGGAGACGGGGTTCGCCGGGGTCGATCATGTGGTGAATGATTTTGTGGATGAGAGCAAGTATATGACCTCGGTTATGGTGACGCAGGCCGTGGATGCGGACGTGCGGGTGCTGCGCGAGCCGTTGAACGCGGGCTGGACCCTGCCGCCGGTTACGATTGTTGGGGGACAGAAGGGGCTGGCGGGGCGGGTGGTCGAGGCTCTTGGGAGTGCGGGGAGTGTTCAGCTGGTCGAGAATCTGGAGGTGCTGTTTGTGCGGCCTGATGTCGCGGTCACCTCGTTGGTGATTCTGGAGGATTTCGACCACCCCGTGCTGGAGGACTTTACGCCATGCAAGTTGGAGGCGCTGCAACGCGCCCTCCCCGAGTGCAGGCAGCTGCTCTGGGTGTCCGGCCAGTGCCGCGAGAGGAACCCCTACGGCAACATGGCCATCGGGCTGTGTCGTGCGATCGCGGCCGAGCAGCCGCACATCCAGTT
This sequence comes from Aspergillus floridensis, assembly GCA_012184565.1. NCBI lineage: Eukaryota > Fungi > Ascomycota > Eurotiomycetes > Eurotiales > Aspergillaceae > Aspergillus > Aspergillus floridensis. The sequence goes on from WOUI01000155.1 coordinate 52,971, forward strand.
CCAGCACCTCGACATCGAGGACGCGGTGGATGCAGCCGCTGCGAAGGCTGTGGCCGAGGCGTTGGTGCGCCTGGTCTTCGCCTCGCAGACGCGTCTGGCGACCAAGAACGTCCTGTGGACCTGTGAGCCGGAGCTGGTGCGCGAGAATGGACAGTGGCTCGTCCCGCGGATCGTTCCCGATAAGCGGCTGAATGACCAGCTGAATGCGCGGAAGATGGTCGTGCAGGGCACGGCAACGTCTGAGGAGAAGCTGGAGTTCGTGAAGCAGGCGGATCGGTATGTGCTGTCGCCTGCGCTGCCATCTGTTGTTGAGAAGGATGGTGCGGTGGAGGTCAAGGTAACGCACGCGCTGGTGAATGCGGTGCAGCTGGGTCAAGGCTCGGTTTGTGTTGTTTCTGGAAGCTTGTTGAACAAACCTGATGTCCAGGTTGTTGCGTTCACCAAATCGGTGGGTTCGGTGGTCGCTGTGTCAGAGGAGATGGTGTTTCCAGCTGAAAACGCCAGCCCGTCGCTACTCCAGACAGTTGCCTTCGGGCTTGTCGCTGATGAGTGGCTGCATGGCTTGTCATCGTCGGATGTGCTGGTTCTCCACCAGGCTGATGAGCAACTGGGCCGTGTGCTGAGGAGAAAGGCTGAGGAAGCCGGTGTGAAGGTGGTTGATGTGCGCACCCATGCCTATGCCTCCGAGCGCAGCATTCGCGCACAGATCCCGCCTTCGACCAAGCTACTCGTCGACTTCGCTCAGTCTTCTGTGCAGTGGGAGCGCATCCTTCCGGCGCAGTGTAAGGTTCGGAAATATGGCGATGTCATCGCTCCTGAAACTAGCATCGCCGACACCGCCGACTTGAACACCTCCCAACTGCAGAGGGCCATTCCCTGGGCGCAGCAGCAGCAGCCCGCCGACACCAACCTCGAGACAATTACAATCCCGGCTGCAGAGCTGGCCACCACACCCACTCCTCCCTACCACGCTATCCTCTCTTTCTCCCCCTCCACAACCATCCCCACCGTCACGCGCCCCATCAACCCAGCCCTCCTCTTCCGCCCTGACAGAACTTACCTGTTGGTGGGCTGCACCGGCGGCCTCGGCCAGTCGCTATGTCGATGGATGATCCTCAACGGCGCGCGCCATCTAGCCCTAACCACCCGGAACCGCACGCGCATCTCGACCACCTGGCTGGCCGACCTCTCCCAACTAGGCGCCAACGTCCAGCTCTTCGAAGCCGACGTCGCCGACATGGCCTCACTCACCACCGTCCACAGGACCATAACCACCAGCATGCCCCCCATCGCCGGAATCGCCAACGCCGCCATGGTCCTCTCCGACCGCTCCTTCGGCGAACTCAAGCACACCGACTTCACCACCGTCTTCGGACCCAAGGTCCAGGGCACGAAGAACCTCGACACACTATTCCACTCCCACAAACTAGACTTCTTCATCATGTTCTCCTCGCTAGCCAGCATCGTCGGCAACCGGGGCCAGAGCAACTACGTCGCGGCCAACCTATTCATGTCGACCGTCGCGGCGCAGCGGCGGGCGCGCGGGCTCGCCGCGTCGGTGTTCCACATCGGCATGGTTCTGGGAGTCGGGTACGTCAGCACCACGGGGGTGTACGAAACGACTCTCCGACAGTACAAGTACATGCCGATCGCCGAACCCGAGTTCTGGGATATGTTCGCGCAGGCGATCGTCATCGGCCACCCGAGCTTGTCTGCCGGGCATGCGCCGGAGATGATCACGGGGTTGCATCGACACAGTCTCCGCGAGGAGGCGGGGAAGGCGTTCTGGGCGGAGAATCCGCGGTTCAGTTTGCATACTCTTCAGGAGGAAAGTCAGGCGGTGGTGGGGGATGCAGCGGCGGCCAAACAGGTCCCGTTGGCGGAGGCGGTCGCGGAGGCCGGGACGTTGGAGGCGGTGGACGGCGTCATCCAGGAGGCGTTTGTCGGGAAGATGGAGCGGATGCTGCAGGCGGCCAAGGGGTCGATCGAGCGCGGTCAGCCGCTGATCAATCTGGGGGTGGACTCGTTGATTGCCGTGGAGATCCGATCGTGGTTCCTCAAGGAGTTGGAGGTGGATATGCCGGTGCTCAAGCTGGTGGGCGGCATGTCGGTCGGGGAGTTGTGTCGCGAGGCGGCAGGTGAGGTGCTCAAGAGTTTGCCTATCAAGGTGTGAGGGGGTGGTTTTGTGTATGCAGCATATTGCGTTATAGTACATACTCTTTAATTGAAGGTCTGGAGAAAACGTCATCTCGAAAGTAGTGTTTGGAAGCTTGAGTAGACTATAGGCAGCAAGGGTAATTGACAGCTGTTTTCTAGGTACTAGATCTATAATCATATACTTCGAGGCTCTTACTCAACACGCCCAACATCTTGCAGCGGATGAAGCAGCTTTATGTGGCTCTTTCAGGAGATACGCAGCCGCAATTTCCGGTCGATCTCACACAGCAATCCTGTGAGCAGAAAATATCTTACTAACAAAGCTTCCATCCTCAGTCACAATCACGCTAGACCATGATTCCCACCTAACGCAAAAAGAGGCGACCCCACGCCATCTCCACGCCTCCAGCAGCACAAGAGAACATCTCATCCCAAACCACCCGGAACCCTCACGACCCATCCAAACTCAAACCCCCAGCTATACAGAATCTGTAAAGCAACACCTCTCTCGCCACTTCACCAAATGCACCCACTAAACCAAATCAAACCACCGAACGGTAATTCGATCCGACATAGCAAACCATGTGGAAAGGGGATATGATCTGTGTTGTTAGAACGTTTCGTCAGACGTCCCAGGCCACTATTTCTTGCCACAAAACAAACCACTGAGACCCGACACAGCTGTCAGTTTTTCCGTCGGGAATAAGTTCTTATCTCGTTTGTTTGATTCCCCGCAATTTCCGCGTATCTCTTGGCTCGGTCCATGGTAGCTAAGCATGGAGCCAAGAGCAGTTGTATATACTCACCTTTTGGGCGCGGGGTTTTATGTGTTGTGGGGCAGGCCTGGCCTGATGGCTTTATGCGCCAATGCTCGTATAATTGTTGAGAGTCTAAACCAGGAATATACTTGATCGAGGTTATAAGTCTGGTTGGACCGTGAAGATTGGGGCAGCTAGGGGCGGGACGCTTCTCATACTGGGATCCGGAAGGATGGGTATGGTGGTAGTCACCTCTAGTTGCTTGAGAGAGGGAAAGACTTTTCGTGGAGATGGAAGGGCATTATATAGTGTGAGGAGGGCGATGTTCTAAGGGGGTGTCCTTGTTGCTGTAATGATGATCGTCCGTTGTTGACTTTGTTCTGAATGCATTGTTAGGACTGAAAGTAGGAAGGGATTGTTACGAAAGACTCTAAGGGAGATGTTCTAGATAGAAGAACGGCGCTCAAAGAAATGGGTGGGAATCTCCTATTGTATGGGCAAAAGGCTCCGCAAATTGAGTCTTGCCGATGATATCCCTGGCTGCGTATAAATCACAGAGCGGCTTAGATTCCTTGTAATGTGCATGGGATGCCGGTAATCGTCCTGGACTTCAGAAGAGCAAGGGACATCAGACACCTGTGCTTGAGGATATGATTATCTATGCTATGGGCGCTTTATGGGGCATTCGGATATCGCCACTCATTCGCGCCGGTTACTGCTTATTGAGTGAAATATAATCACTGGCTAAAGCGGAGTAGCTCAAGAGGCAAGGGGTGGACAATACTAGCAGATGAGTCGCCGCTGAAAGAACAAAGTATTCCACAACGGACGATTTAAACCCAAAGACAAGAGACGCGCTGATGCCTCATAGCATGTAGCCATCAATGTAGAGCTAACAGACCTTTCCTTCGGGAAACAAGATGCCAGACCGTGACTGCTTGCCTGATATCGGGCGATGGCTACCAGACCTGTCTAGCAACGAGTGCATCCAAAGCAGGAGAACAATCAGAAATCCTAACCCTTCCCAGAACTGCTGTCAATCCTACAACTTTCTCATCTCCCGGCAGGCGGATCGGCATGCTATTGCCAAGCTTGTCGAACACGTGGGCGCTGAGCGTTTTCCTTTCCGACAGCAACCCGGCAAGCAGAGATACAAGGTGGCCGTCTTCAGCCTCGTCAATACTCGAGTCTTTCGTCAGGGCTGAAAGTTTCCCACGAGTCTGCAAATTCACAAAGGAAATCGTCCGAAAGTCGCCGTCAAACTCTCCCCAGACCCCATTGTACTTTGTGTGAACCCGCAGACGAATCTGTATACTATTGCCACTGCGGTCAAACACAGCCATTGCCACATCCCCCTTTCCCGAAAAGCACGCGGACAAAAGTGATAGTTCGTCATCCTCATCAGCCTCCTCATTCAGACTCACCTCACGAGCCTGAGCCAGCGCATCATCCCGGTTGCGCAGTTCCGCCCTCAGCTCCTCCAGCGACGCGTCTGGCGTATGATCTCCAGCTCATAATATGGCGGCCCACGACGACCCGGATTCTCGGCCTCGGGCAAACGCGTGACCCGGAAACTCATCGTACCTGGACCAGGCCACCCAGATCCCCACATGAAACCAAATTCACCCTCGACTGTCTTTGTCCAGGGGTTGATCCGCATCTCGCTCGGGATACTGCTGGTCTCCTCCCGACCCCAGCCATCGTCCTCGGCCCAGCCCATCCATTCAACCGGCAACGATGGACTAAAGCCGGTGGCCGGGTCACACTGCTGGATGGTAAAGGCTGGATCGATCAGGAAGACGCCCTCGGGGGGACTGAATGTAAAACTCCCCCAGAGCCGATCGTAGTCCCATAGCAGCCAGAGGCGGAGACTAGCGCCTAGCCATGGGCACGTGTCGATGCAAACCTCGTAGAAGCCTTGGATGCTACGGAGAGCGTGGAGGTCGCTTGCAGAGATGGGAAGGGCGTTGAGTCAGGCGTTCTCCTCGAGGAATTTGCGCATGCGTGCCTGCTGCGCGCGGTGGGGATCAATCATTGCATGGATGGGCATTGGCGTTATTCATGCTGTGGTTGAGGGATCTTGCATCGCGTTTGTAGCTGAAAGGAGGGACGCAGAAAAAGGTAAGCCTTAGTGGGGGTTCTGTTTCTGACAGGGAAAAAGGGGGGTGGACGTCAGGAGGAAAGGGAAGATTATTGAAGAGAAGAAAACTTGGAGTTGATTTTTCGAGAGAACAGGCGGCAGAAGGAAGATGCGACGACGGCCCTTGAAACTTAACCTGCCTCGCTCTCACATAATGATCACGTAGCTCTTGATAATTCCGGACCTACTTCAGAATGCCTTATAGCAAAGAATATGACGGAATGTTACTCCAGACGGAATCGGTTTCCGTATGCGCGGCCTCGAGTCAAAATAGGCACTGCTGCTGCCTGGCACTCGCCAGGAGGTGTTAGCCTACGGAAGTACTCTTGCGAGACAGACCAAGATCTACAACACGGTCAAATCCGTACTCTTCTGGAATCTATGACACCTCTTCTAGAGATGCTTCGTTTTGGCTGTGCCCGGAGAATGTGGTTCTGTACAATAGCCTGGGAGAAGAACTTGGAGAGCTACGAGATCTCAATTGCCGAAACGCTTATGTCTCCTTCAGACTCTGAAGGATTCATGCTATAATTTTAGCGTTAAGCAGAAGGTTTCAAAGATTGTACAGGAGCTCCAGAGCAAGAAAAGTCTGAGACCTCAATCTCAACAACGCCGTATCCTCAATCACTTGTGGCGGATCTTCTACTGGCTTGGCGAGCACCCAAGAGCACATAGACACCACGGGGACTCAGAAAAGTGGATTCTCGGCGAACGAGAGAAAGATGGCTCCACCAGAACGACAACCAACTGCCACATTCGCCCCCGAATTGCCCATGCGAGATTTAGTGAGCGGTCGATATTCCCAGGGCAACCACAGCAGATTGTCTCCGTTCCAAGTAATCCACGAATTATCGAAGGAAATCCCATACCCAACTGGTATCCACGGACTGTTCTTAGCAGCGTCGTGGAGACAGCCGATGCCCTTCAAATCAAAGACCCCCAAACTCGTCTCAAGACTATTCTCGACAAGCCCGTGAAATTTGATGCTGCAAACTGACTGATCGATAGCACCGCAGGATCTAGATGTGATCAAGTCCCAAATATCGAATATAAGACTGGTCTCACATATGTCTAGTAAGGGTTGATCCCACTCACGGGGTTTCGAGGCATAGACTTCTAGGGAGCCGATATGCATTCCGTTGGCTGCGTCATAGAGAAAGCCATAGTGGTTGTATCCCCAGGCGATGCGGCTGTTGTCATGAGACCATGTAACATGCCAACGATGATCGGAAGATAAATCGTCTTTTCCGTTCGGGTCGCGGAGCTCAAGATGCTGTCCCGTGGCGAGATCCCAAAGTCTTACTGTACCATCACGCTTGGATACTGATGCGACTTTCTGTCCATCGCGAGACCAGGCCAGTGTCTTAAGCAGATCAGAATGGTGCAGTTCCCTATGGCATTTTCCGGTGGTGGGATTCCAGATTTTAACGGTTCCATCTTTTGCTGATGCTAGTCGGCACCCGTCCGGGGACCAGGCAAAGGACCCCGGGTCTTTACTAAAACCGCCTGTATTATGTGATAGAGCTAAAAGCCGCTTTCCTGACACAATATCCCATACGCAAAGAACCGCTCCGTAAAACGTTCCCAGTTTTCCATCTGATGACCAGGCCACTGTCAATCCCCAACAAGGAAGAAAATTCTCTTCGATTTCGCAAACTCTGTAACCGGTGTCCGTGTCCCAAATCTCAAGAATACCCACGCTGGTTAGTGACGCAACACGAGCTCTACCATGCGACCAATGGAGCAACAAGATCCGGCCACGATTGGCTGGTGAGCGTGGGATTTTTTAGTCCAGGGCCTTTTTTCGTAACTTCGTGAATTGGAATCGAACGTACGCCAAAGCCCGGCGGTGACGTGAGTGAGGCCTTGCTGTCACCTGAACAGAATGCTCTGCAAAAGCTGGGAAGTTTCTGGTTGGCGTTGTGTCCCAGATCCTGATCAACTCACTTGAGTAGGATGCAAATCGATTTCCGTCGGGAGCCCAGCAGAAGCGGTTGGCAGAGGAGGTTCCGTCTGGTTCGACCGTCCAGAGGCATATTCCGAGTTTTGCATCCCAGATCATAATTCTACAATCACGATGACATGTCGCGAGTCTAGTTGAATCGGGCGACCAGCTAATTTTGACAACCAAGGAGGTGTGTTCTTCCAGCACATGTCCGGATCCCCCAGTGGCCAAATCCAAGATGACCACTCTGGTCAAGGATTTCCAGGCGAGCATACTTCCATCGGGGGACCATGAATCAGCATGGAAACCAGGCTGCCAATCATATTCCAATTTCCTCAAACAAACTCCTGTTCTACTGTCGTGGATGGCGTGGCGGAAGTCGTCTTCATTGTCGAAAGACCGGGGTTTCGCAATATATAGGCAGCCATCGTGAGACCAGCATTGTATGCGTAAACCACCATCGAGGATTACACGTTGCCTATCTTGATCAGGATTCGGAAACATCCCACAGTAGATATCCGCCCTCTGAGTACGAGACAAGATGCTTTCCATCTGCAAGCCACTGTACGAACAGATGCGAGTGCAAGGATTTGTCGTCGAGTATGCGAATACACTTTCCGGTGGTAGCATCACAAATACGAATCTTGGTGCAGTCATCCCCAAAGACCGAAGCGACGCGACCTGTGTGTCTGGATAAGTGATACTCTTCGGACCGGCTAGGAAACCTCTCCAGCTTGATACTCGAAATATATTGTCCAGTTCCGGGATCCCAGCCGCTCACAGTCAGGTCTGCTGCCATACATAGCAGCCGTTCGCCATCCTGTGACCAGCCGATATCTTTCAACTCCCCGCCGTTGCCCTCGATGGTCTGAATACAACGACTCCAATTCTCCTCGACCACGGGGATCTTGGTAATCCACATAGGTCTTTCGCGCTGATAAAGAGCTTTGACCAGACTCCGATTCGGGGTCCAGATGAGTGCTGAGCTATAGACCTGGAGCGGGCTGGTTTCGATCGGGACCTTGAACTCGCGCATGTACCGGGAAATGTCATTCACAAGGTTTGACAATTTATTCGCGCACTTTGCTTTCTAAATAGAGTTCAGAAAGTGCCCATAGTCAGCTTTCTTCTCCTCATTCCATTGGGTATGCATACCTGCAGAAAGCTATTAAGTATGAGGATAGCTCCAATTCCTCCAGTAAATTGGCCGAGAATGCTAAGAGCCTCGAGCCAGTAAAGTAGTTTCTGTTCCAGAAAGAGCTGAATCGGGCCACCTGTAGACAGGTCGACCGTGTTCCTAGGATTTGCTGCTAATAAATGATCAATCCAATATGTGCAACAGTAACGTGCTTGTGCCAAGGGGTCAGGCGTAGGACGACAGATGTCCTCGACTCGACCCCCTGGATTCTGAATGTTGTATATGTCACGTCGAAGCGTCTGGTTCATCCCCTTGATACACTGAGACAACATCCTACTATGTTCCATCTCAAGTCCGGCTGGGATTATGAGTTTGGACGTCAGCAAGAAATCCTTCGCAGACTGATGAACAAAGTAAATGGTGTCTTCCCGAATAGATAAGAATGAGCCACAGAGCTTAATAATCTGCGTTATCATCTGAGAATCTGTCGAGAATCGTGAGGGTAGATCGGTAAGTACTGGTAGCTCTTCAACTACCAGAGGCCGGTATGCGGTACAGACGGTGGCGAGAATCATTCGGCACAGCTGTCTACTTTCTGAAGTTTCAATGTCGCGCATCATGCGCTTGTAGAGATCATCGAGACTCGCCGGAAAGGAGGTAAGAATGTTTTCCACTTCGCATGCCGACGTACTGGCAAGCCGCTCACAGACCAAGGCGGCCCATAGAAATGTATCATTGGAGTTTGACGTCAAATATTCTCGGGTAAAGTCTTGGGTGTTCTTGTCGTATCCATTCAGCGCGGTGAGGAAGTCCACCTTGATCCGAATATAGGTCTTCACAGCGAGAGCGACAGAATTCTCGTTCAGCTCGAGAGACAAAGTAGAGCAATATGTAGCCGTCAAATGCTTCTCAATGTCAAGCCAATTTCGACTAGAGACAATCCACTTGACCCGAGGATTTCCCGTTGACCGTTTCACCAGCTCAAGCAGCAATGGCAGGCCGGTGCTGCACTCGTCCAAAGCATCGATGATCAACAACGTGGTCTCTAACTCTGGGTCCTCCAAAATTTCGAGAAACATTTTTGACAGAGCGTACCAAGCATTGGTATCTTCGAAGAGCGTTTTGCCTTCCACGTCATAGCGCGGCCGGATATAGGAGAGCAGACTCGGCCGCTGATCCAGAAGTAGAAAGATTAAGCCCCGCAAGACGGACGTTGCATCGTTCAGGCGAGCATCGCTCTGTTGACAGAAAAAATACGACAATGCGCAGGTCTCGGGCAACTCCTTTGTCAATTCGTCACTGATGCCGCAAAGGAGCATGGTCTTTCCTTTTCCGGGGTCAGCGCGGATCCACAGCATTCGGTCGTTGGCATCTCGATCGAGCCCGCCATTATCTCTCCACCTCAGGAATTCATTGTTGCGTAGGACCCATGAGTATGAATCCTTGAGTATTCCTCCTTTCAACTCCTCGATCCTGGTCTTGTCGTCCCGAGGATTGCTTATCCGAAGATCGCGTAGACACGCATCATTACGTGAGGCTTCAGATGCACCTGGAGCACGCCAAAAAGACCACGGTCGATTGACATTAACAATGTGACATGTTGGTGTAACTGCAAGGGCTTACCATGATGGCTGTGAAATTCGACATGGCCGTTATTTTGGCCAAGCTGGAGGCCCGAATTCACCGAGTGGTCATAACATGCGGTCGAATTGTTCATTCTGCTATACACTATCTGCTAAGCATCGCATGGAAGATACCCTGGGGTGGCGTCCCCTGTGTGGGACAAGGTAGGTGAGGGACCGAAGACCTATATATTATTTCATGACTAAGAAAGACGACGAGATTGAAAGGCTCACAAAGCTGCTTCCCCTCATTTTCAGCTGACGTGATGGAGTCACATCACCTGCATGCTCGCTTAGGATGCCGGCTGCATCACTCCAATCAAACATGTGCGTGGTTACAGGGGTTGACATTAGTCTATCAGATTCGTGCAGTCACATGTTAAATTCGAAAACTCGCGGCGGCTATCCTACATGACCCCCACTCAAATTCTGGGTAGTATCTAAAAGGCTAAGATATTCTTGGGTGTTCCTGAGGCTGAAGAGATTTTCTACTGGTCTTCCTCCAAGAAATACCGGAGACGAGACAGCAGATCATTGGCTTTATTGAAACCAAACACGGGAACATTGTGCGAGCATTGAGAAGTCAGAGGGGGTTCCTGACCACTCCATAATAACTACGGAAAAGAGCATGTTCAAACAACTCGCGATCCTCATAGGTATATGCTCAAAGATACAATTTTCACCAAACAGCAAAACAGAAAGACCGATGCCGCGCTAAGCCTGCATCTTCAACCCCGTAACCTCCTCACAGGCCCTCACAGCCTTCTCCTGAAGCGCAACATCCTGCGTCGCCGGAAGAGCACTACTGCGCTTCCTCTTAGGCTCAAAGTACGCCCCCGTGATACTCTGATCATACTCCCCCTTCGCCAGCATAACATACGTCTCGACGCCATCCTCCAACCGATCCGGCGCCCCCGCACCCCCCAACTTGGTCGCCACCCACCCCGGATGCACAGAGACCACACTCGACCTCCCCTTCCACAAGCGCGCAAACGCATTCGCAACCAACATAACATGAAACTTCGAATCACAATACGCCTGGAAATCCTGGAAAGTGCGCTCGCCCCGCTTTCGCCAGAAAATATCCTCCACGGCGGTGTTCCGCGCGCTGCGGTGCAACTGCGAGGAGATGATGATCAACCGTGTCGGGCGATGCAGCAAGCACGCGAGGATATACGGCGCCACCACGTTGACAAACACCATGGCCGGGATGCCGGTGTCCGGGGTTTTGCGGAAGGGTCCGGAGAGCATTCCCGCGTTGAGGATCACCGAGTCGAATGTGCCGATGGCATTGGCTTCTTCGGCCAACTGGCGGGTCGCTTCGAGGTTGCTGAGGTCGGAGATGAGAACCCCTGCGGCGCCGGGACAGGATGCTTGGGCGTGGTCTGCGCGGTCTTGATTGCGCGCGTGCAGGTAGACGGTGTGGCCGCGCTGGACGAGTTGGCGGGCCGCTTCCAGGCCGAAGCCGTCGGCGGAGCCGGTGATGAGGACGCGGACCATTGTGGTCAGTGGATTGCAGTGCAGTGGTGGGAATCGGCGAATGCAGATGGAGAAAGGTTTAACTCGAGGACACTGCTCGTGCGGGCGGAGGACTAGATTGACCTATTCAAGAACTGGGTCCCGGGAACACAAGATTGCTTGCTCTTGGACACTCGCAAAGAATATATCAATTTCGTCGACAAATGCAGTTGACATCATGGTTTCATGGTTAGCATTCTCGGAGACCGGGTTGGTAAGTCCGGTTACGACCGGGCTTGCCGGTGGGTTTCGCCATGAATAATTCTTCCAGAAGCCCGCCTCGCACTCGAGGCTGTCCCACACTCCCATCCTTTGCCATGTGGGGCCAAGCACAGGGTAAAAAACAAAAGAGCAATAAGAAATGTCCCGAGGGAGGTTCGAACTCCCGGCCTTGGGATCGCCCAGAAGTGATCTTCCGAGTCATACTGATGTATGAGACCCACGTGATAACCAACTACACCATCGAGACAACTTGTTGATGTGTCCTTCTGGGTTGAATCTGAGTAGCATAATATCCGGAAGTGCTGGCAATCTCACGGCAGCCCTGAGACCACTCAATCCGAACCGCATCTTGGAACCCAGCAACGACCACGTTTGCGAATGTTGGAGAATATAGTTAAGCGCAAATTAGCCAAACCTAACTTAACACTGAGACTCTAGAGGGTAAAGAACTATCATCCGCTTCTCTCTCTCGGGATTCCAATTACAAAATGAGCCCTGACAATTGGCATCGCAATATGATTTCACTTCACCATTGTCCACAGTCATTAACCTCCTCTCCTGATGGGTCGGAAATTTATCCACGGAAATGCTTACATTTCGGCTCTGATTCGCTGCGTCCCTCCCGACATACCCCACGCACTACACTTGGTCCAAGTCCGAGCTTACCTAGCCTCGAAGACTTGCGAAATAGTGACCTGTGAAAGTCATCATGTTGACTTCAGTGAAAGCAAAAGTGTGCCGGATGTCAACTCAGTCTATTTCTAAATGTTGGTAGCCAACTGAACCTTCGATTTCCGTCACTTTCTACACAGTTTGGTCCATTCCTTCCGTATTTCGATCGCAAAGCGGTAACTATACACAACGCACCCAGAGGCTATATCTATGGTCACAAAGTTTTATTCCCACATCACTGTCAAGTATAGACACCAGAAAGGGAGGCAATAGAGCAATACAGTCCAATCATACCCATACAGTCAGAGCAAGGCTTGGTCGTCGATTTAAATATACCATGAAGATCCGTTTTAATTAGCGCTGAGGATTAAAAGCTTTGACATATGATACTAGGTATGTTCATGAAACCAAAATCAGTTTCTTGTGAGATTGTAAACAAGCTTCTCGCCACTAATATTTCCCTCCCTCAACAACTGAAGCCCGTCCAGAACGCCGTCCAGCCCGCCATCGCCAACGCGAACCGGATGGGACTTGATCCTCCCGCTCGCCAACAACTCTTCGAAGATAGCCGTAAAAGCTTCCGCGAATTCTCTATCGACAGGTCGGGCTGGAATCTCTCTGGATCCGAAAATGAATCTCTCACCGAACGCAGTGTAGGCCATCGTGGCTCGATCGCGTACATTCTCCCGTTCAATTGCGATCGGTAGCAGGGAGCTATAGTCTCCCCCCTGCGAAGAAAGAGCCATATCGCAGAATCTGGCACTGCTTTCGACGGACACGGTATCAAAAGCCAGAGTAAGACTCTCGTTGGTATATTTTCTGAGTGCGTTGGCGGCATCGGGATCGTTGTAGTCGAAAACCGCGTCTGCACCGAGGGACTTTACTCGATTGACGTGACGAGGAGAACAAGTAGTCAGAACCGTGTACCCGGACAACTTGGCAAGCTGGATCGCCAAGGTCCCGGTCGCTGTTGATCCCCCGTACACTATGACTGGAACTTCCTCCTGCACTGTGGACGTGGGTAGAGAAAGACGGAGACTGTGGTAAAGGCCCAGAGCGGCAGTGATAGTTCCTAAGCCCAACGTTGCCGCCTCTTCAAAGGACATGCTCTCAGGGATCCTGTACTGGAGTTCCCCCTTGACCACAATATATTCCGCGAACGCCCCATCCTCTGGCTGCACGGCATTGGATCCGTGTACAAATCCACAAATGCGATCGCCTTTGACAAATGGTTTCTTAACAGCTTTGCCGACGTCCTCCACGATGCCGGCGTAGTCGCACCCGACAAGTACCCCGGGGCTGGCGAGGTAGTCGATATGTTTCCAGTCGGTGGGGTTCAGGGCGACACTGATGGTTTTGACTAGGATGCAGTCATCCCGCAACTTGGGAATGGGCCGGTCGTGGACCACTTGTGCATGTTGCGGTGCGGTGATGATGACTGCTTTTTGGTATGCCATGATAAGGATGACTCGATGTAAGGATCCAGGTAGCGGGAACTATTGAATAGATGGCATGGTATTGCCAGCATGGAGCGTAATATACTCACAACGACGGAGTATATCACGGAAATTAGCGATACAATAAGGTACCTGGTATACTTGCGCTGCACCGTAGATCATCGATCCGCTGGGCTATAAGAGAGTGGTGGGTCTGTCGGACCAATAGGTCTCAATCTGTAAGCATCGGATTTTAGAGTGGGTCTGAGCATTTTCCCATGGCACACCCTGGCAAATAAATTGACAGAGCAGAGTAGTTACTTGATGATGTCAGAAACAATAGGTTAATCATTTCCTCTTGAACATCAATTGGCCGTGTAAGCATGCACCCATTACCTAACCGGAGATGCAGAACACCCCCTGTCCACGAGATGGTTATCCGTCGCTGGATAGAACCATCATTTTCAAGTAGTCCACCTACCTGAGATAATCACCGAACACCCTCCGCCAAGCCAGTGGCTTCTCATCTCTCTGAGCCCTCCACTTGTTCGTCGAAACAAGAATGTCCGGACATCCGCCAAGAAAATACCCCCACTTCCTCGCAAACTCCTCCGTGACCTCCCAATTCGATGGATCCCACGGATCTCCCCAGACAAGTAAGGTTGCGCTGCTGCTCCGCGTATCCCAGAAAGCGGTTAGATCATGACAGAACCCATGACCATCCAGTAAATCCCCCGCGCGAATCAAATTATCACGCATTTGCTGGGGTTATAAGAATGTCATCACCACCGCGTCGCCGCAGCACCACGAGAAGCTCAAGCTATATGGTGCCCAGCACGTTGTTGACTATCGCGAGTCTAATGTCGTCGACTCTATTCGGGAGGTCGTGAAGAAGAGCAAGCTCTCGGCACCGATCCGCGCCTTCGATTGTGTGAGCTCCAAGTCTGGGTCACTGCAGCATCTCGCCAAGATTGCATCCCTTCCTGGCTCCATTATCGCAGCTGTTCTTCCTGTCGTGCTTCGGTCGCCTTCAGACCCAGCCGGTGTGCAGCTTTCCGCTGATGTCGAGGGAGAAGTATCGTGGGCGCCTGGCGTCGAGGTTCATGGTATTGTCAGCTATACATTCGAGACGGTATGGTTCGCACTTACCTGTTCACATTCCAAAACTAATCTTCGAGCAGAATCCATTCCTGAAGAATCATCTCCTGCCTGATATTATACCCGCTCTCCTCGCGTCGGGTAGCCTTGATCCCAACAAGTATCGAGAGATCGAGGGTGTTTCGCTTCTGCAGCGGGCTAGCATCGCGTTAAATGTGATGAGAACTGGCGCAGTCAGCGGGGAAAGAATTGTGTGGAAGGTGTGGACAGCCGAGGAATATCCGGAGTTCGTTTGAGGCCAGCTTCGTCAGGAATCCTTGCCCGCGGCTCGAGTGTGCAGATGAACGGATAATTTGTTACAGATCATCGCGACGCATTTCTGGTAGATTGTTGCTGTCGCAAACGAGACCTGTAGGCGAGGCATGTCCCTTACATCACGTGCCGGGTCTACTCGATTCCTTCACTGTGTCCAAGCAACTCAATGAGAAGACTGATTTCAAATTGGTCGAAGACTTTTTAAGAGCTGTAGAATGGAGGCGAGATGGGTTTATTATTATAAAGCTTTCTTGAAACTCGCTGTTAAGGAGCATCCTTAAGTTCAGCAGAGTGATGATTGGCGACGATGTCGGCATCTTAAGCAGTAATACGGTGTTCCTATGGTCTACAAAAAGACCCTTTTCCTATTCACACCTCCAGAGGATCCTAGAAGAGAGGTGGGGTACATGTTGATTATATCTGTTACTTTGATTTAAAGAAATGCGTATCTGAGTCTAGTGAAAAATGAGCACTAGGTGCCTTCATGCTCAGGCGACTTTGATGGGAGATTTTCAATCGATTTTTTACTGGCAATTTTTCCATTTCTATCGCTAAAGTCAGAAGAACTACCATTAAGAAGTCCACCTAGTCCCTACATCCTAGAGTGGGATCGCATTTCATCGTCACTTTCAATATCAAGGTACTGGAGCAGCTTTTTTGCGGTAAAGTGAAATCCTTCAAGCCATCAAAGCCTTGATCACCGAGAGCAGCTTCGCCATATATCCTTATCCTTAACTGCATCTAAGATATTTAAGACCGCACCAAGACTTTGCCTCACCAAGCAGTGGTGGTGTAGCGCGAAGTCCCAGTCAGGTGATTTGGCTGTTTGTTCGTGTTGACAGGGAACCTCATGTTGTTCACATTCACAACGCGACCTTCTCCTCATCATACTCCCCCCCTCCTCAATTTTCCTTCCTTCTCTTTATCCTTCTCTTTATCCTTCTCATCATCCTTCTCATCACCCGTCTCCTCAGTACCGTCTCCTCACCCCCGTCTCTTCACCCGTGTCTCTATCCTTCCCTCTCCTCACTCTTTCACGTCCATTCTCACCGTCTAAGGCTCGCTAAGCCCGACAGATCCCGGCAAACCTTTACCCTGTCGTCAGATCTCACTCACCTCAAGGCCAATTCTCATTCTTTCCAGCTCCTGCAAAGCTTGCCTTACTTCTACCTTTTTTCAATCACCATGCCATGCTGCTACCACATCACTGTGCAACGCGGAGAAAACTTGCTGGATCAGCTCGATCGCATGTTTGACGTTGTTTCACCTACAACACTTCCGCTCGATGAAATCTATCTGCTGCTCTCTGAGATCGAAGATTTGGAGCAGGACATCCGCTTTCGACATTAGATGGAGGAGAGGGACGCTGAAGACAAAGAGAGCCATTTTCCCGACGAGGACTCAGACATTTGCATTACTGATGACGACAAGACCGATTTCTCGGGCCTAGAAAACGATGCAGACAATGAAAGAGAACGAGTATTTCCGGACAGGGCGACGGGCTCGGAAAAAAGCTGCGAGGTCAAGGAACCAGAAGAAGGAGATCGTTGCCAGAGTGTTGAAATTGGTGACTGCGACAGAGAAGATGCATCTGAGCGGAAGCATCAGCACCCCTTCGCAGACGATAATCATGAAGCCGAAGAAAGTACAGTTCAAGATGCCTCGGAAGCGGGCGCTGACACTGGAGCAAGCACCCCCGAAGTTGACTCGGATGACGACCAAGACTCGATCGGCATCATAAAGCACGAGCACTGTGAAGAAGAGCCATGTACTGAATGTTCTATCCTCCTCAGACTCGAACACTACCGCCTGGCTCTACGAGCTCGAGCAATGAAATTCTCGCGGCCCTCAATGCGCCCCCTCACGGTCCTCGATCTCCCTGACGATTTACTCCTTCAGGTCTTTGAGTTCTTCCAAGACTTTAGGGTGAACAAAAACAAGATCATCTGGTGGACTCAAGATATACCATACTATATCGGTCGGACCTTGCATCCAGTCCAGGCCCAAATCTACCGCAAAACAATATCGGACATCCGCCTTGTTTGTCATGTGTTCAATGATCTAGCCTCGCCGCTACTATGCCCGATCCTATTTGTCAATCTTGACCAAGAGTCCCTCGATAGAGCCGTTCATTTGTCGCGATGTCCACACGTGGCGAAAGGAATTCTGGGTATTAAAGTCGGCCTCGCCTTCCGGGTCAAAGATCATGAGACAGATTGTGAATCATTTGCGAGACATCATCACAACATACTGGCAAGCGAACTCGAAGCCTGGAAGGTGAATGTGAAACACTTGGAATCTGCACAGTCTTCCCACACCCTGGACGCACAGCTACTGGCACCCCCTACCGCACTCGGACTTGTCGAGGTTAACTTCTACCACATGTCCCTCGCGATGAAGCCGTACATATTCACCAAGAAGAACGATGATATTACGATTGATAAATCACTTGTCAGAGAGCTACGCGCCACTTTTCGCCAAGCCCAGAAGGAGAATATCAGGAAACGTTCCCTTCAGGTGCAGCTTGTCAGGTCGGGGTCGTTTGTCTCCTCTTTGGCAGCATGCTTTGCTCGAATGCCACGAGCAGAGTCCGTGGGGTTTTGCGACGCAACGGAGTCACCATTTCCTCACCGGTATGCTTTGTTGGACCGCTATCGATTCTTGGAGGCTCTATGTCATCCTCTCGGGTGGGATGAGATCAAGATTCATCTTTGCAACCCTCTGGTTCCTGCCAAGATTCTCTTCGAACTGCCAATCGCCATTCAGCGGGCTGGGAAGATGATTCGTAATTTACATGTTGGCTGCTTTCCGTCCGGGGACAGGTTTGCTATGATGCCGGTCCAAGGTCCCATATCTCGATTCTCGGATCAGAGGTTGTGGGCAGACATACGAACGACATTCCAGAACCTCCAAATAGTTACCTTGAATCAGCCTATGGACATCGACGAAGATATGAGCGTGCCATCGACACCACCGGCAGCCAACACTACTTCTCACTTCAAAGAATATTTGAAGGCTATGTTCACGGGGTCTGAGCTTGAACAAGTTTATGTCTCCTTAAATGGAGATGGAGAGGTTCCAGGTCGATTCGAAGGGGATGAGCTAAGCGTGAGCCCGCTTCTGGAAGGAATCCAGTGGAAGCGCCTTAAAGTTTTCCGAATGACGGATACCTCGCTGACTGAAAACGAGCTTGCGCAGTGGTGCAAGGCCCTTGGACCCCATTTGGAGGGACTATTTCTGCTACGCATCGTGCTTATAGACGGGTGGTGGGCGCCGATACTTGATATTCTCCGCGAGAAGGTGACTGAGTCTCGGGAATACCACAAAAAGGAGCCACACGTACATATGCATGACCTCCAAGGGGCGGAGATGGGGTTCGCGGACTTTCCAATGTGGGATGAGGAAGTAGCGGAGGATGAAGAAATGGAGGTTCGGGCTTATCACTATGTAACCGGGTGGGCGTATTTGAATGGGGAGAATCCCTGCCGCAAAGTGTTGAACAAAAACCCGTAGTTTCTGTTCATATCCCAGAAGTCGATCTGGCACTTGCATGCATGTTTTGTGCACTGGTGCTACGAGGTGGTACGAGATCTACTGCGGCATTGATAACCATGACTCCCATGTGTTTTCAGTCTCTCTTTCGATTATGCTTGTGGCTATTTTCTGCACCGACCTGTATTTCATATGTTCTTTTCTGATTTCTTCATGTCTGAGTATACGCGTCTGATCAACATAATGCAAGCAATTGTCTGCACTTGTATCATATAGCACCCCAGCATCATGAAATCCCATCAGCAGCTGCACTTTGTATTCATTTAGCATTCTATAGCTTCAATCAAGTGAAAAGAGTACCCATAATGCGTCTCAAAGTAGCTTTCCTGTTTTCTATGTCTTTGGTTCCTCTTTAGTGTCATCGGGACACTCCCCCGACCGCTCCCTACCTCCCCTGCCCACGATTTCCCCTTCCTAACCATCGCTCTGTAGGTGCTTGAAGGAACGCAATCACCGGAGATACAATATTGTCCATGCAGACTACACATCAAAATTTCACTCTTTTGCTAAGATAAAGACGATTCCGAGGCTCGTTCCAGTAATGTCCATCGAGATCATTCCATCCAATATTCAGAACGGATGCACACAGCCCAGTCGTTGCCTGCGTCAATGTTTGTCCGCGCGAACACCTGACAAGATGCAGAATGAAAAGCGGGTGTCTGAGGCGGCAGATTCACAATAGGGTATCGTGGACTTGGTTCCGGGGCGCGTCAAGTCTCCCAAGAAATTCCTCCACTGTCCCCAGATGGCGACTTAAGGGCTAGGTTCCGGATACTCAATCCACGGAAAAGTCCTATGGAGCTGTTGCAGGACACGGTGCAGGCCGTCAATCAGATGCCGCTTGCGGACGAGTGCCTCGCCCAGATCCTTTACCTCCTCGTACAGCTTCTCCCAGGATGACTCTGGATCCTCTAGAGGAGAGAAGTACACACCGGCCAAGATCATCAGCATCGCGCGCCGAAGTTTCACCGGCAACTGCCTCTGTGATACCATGCAGGACGTCGCCGGGCTTTTCGTCCAGCGACACAAGCATGCAACCGATGCGCACGAGCACGGATAAAGCATCGTAGCGCATCTGGTCGTCCGCCAGCAGAGCGCACTTGCTGACGAGCACCTCCATGACGCCCTCGATATAAGAAAAGATCTCCGTGAATACCTCCTCCCTGTCCCAGCGGCTCAAGCTCGGATGGACAATCTCGAGTTTCTGGGCGACCAGCTCGCTGTACCCGTCGAACGAGTACGGCCGACAGAGCTCCCGGAGTGCTCGCTTGACCTGCGCGTGCAACCTGGGCTTCACGCGGCCGCCCTCATCGATGGTCTGGCGGATGTACTCGGCTAGATCCGGCATCGGGGAGCAGGAACGCGGCAGCGGGTCGGATGCAGGATGTTAGGAACAGACGGCACTTCGGTGGGGTGAAGCAGTGTTGTTTGCGTTCCGGTCGTCGGGCTCGACCGAGCGAATGACAGTGTTGCCGTCGAGGTCGGTCCGCGACCGCTTGGAAGCGTGAGAGTCGGACATGGCGCAAGGAACTCGCGGACTCCTGGGGGGGGACTGGCGGGTCTTGCTCTGGTGGACTTGCAGTGAGAAGAGTAATGCAGTAATTGATCCTGATTTAAGGGGAAATTACTATGATGATTGTTGTGTGGGGGCTTTGTTGTTTATGTATCACAGCACGCTAGTTCCTGTCACAGATCACGTGGGGTTAATGGAGTTGATGTATCAAATTGTCGTCCGTGTTCTGGGGATTAATCAATTGATCGACCAAGCAATGCTAGAATTGCGAAAAGGCTGGCTATGTGGCGTTAGCCTAATACATAGAAGATACCCAACACGAGAAAGCTGCCATGTTCTATGGTATACACCGGCAAGGGTGGGGTCTTGATTTTTCTTTGCCCCAAGAAATGATATCCACGCGTGTCTGCTTCGATCAAGCGAAGAGAAGAGAATAACCATGAGATACAGCATTGTGTATGTGATCCACCGAGTGACCGAGAGTATGATTGGTAAGAATTCTATGCGTATATTTTGAGGATGGTGCTGAAGGCTTGATGACTCAAGAGAGATGAGATGGGTGTGGAGGTAGCGTCGCGTTTGGGTTCGCGACGCGCTATTAATTAACGCGATGAGTCGCGTGGGAGAGAGCTTAGATGTATCGAGTCCTTCCGCATCTTCCCGGTGGCCTTCATTGATGCTTGGGCTTCTTAGTGGGTAAGGTGATGGGGTGATGAGAAAACCACTCAAGCCAGAGTGCATGAAGATGTAAGCAACGTGGCGAAGCAATTTAGGAGGCCGGACCGCGACGATAACAATGGATATACGCATGAACACGAGATAGAGCCATACTTGGGCGATTATGTAGCTCCGGACGGTTTCATGGGTGCGATTTGGGAAACGAATGTGTGAGAAATTAACCTAAGGGCTTCGGTCACGTGGGCAGAGTAGTCAGCAGCATCGAGTCAGACATAGCCAAGAAGCTGAGACGAATAATTTCATGTGCGATTGGATTCATTGTGTTGGAGAAATCAAAGCGTGCTGTGGCCAATCGTACTGTAATGCACGGGCATGAAAAGAGCATCGAGAGCGCAAAAGTGGATTTCAGAGCGGTGTCAAGTCTGGAGTTGGAATAGGGACAATGGCAAAAGCCGTGAAAATAAGGTTGATCAGCAGAGAACTCTGACGAAACAAGCTGTTCAATGATCCTCACTGTTATTTCTTCCGAATGAATCACCTCTCCCTGCCAGATTGTTCGTTGTCACCTCTGACCCAGCCAACGTAGGTTCTTGCCATCAAAGGGCCTGCGGTCTACATAGTTCCGCGATAAAACTTCTAATAAGGTTCGCCCCGCCGACACGTGTACGGAAGACCATTGCGGCCACTCGGCAAATAGAATTCTCCTTACTAAGTATTTCTACTGCAGTAGTTACCGTCTATAAAACTGCTTATAAACTATATCTGTAATACTAATCTCTTTATATTACTAATACCTTTATAATACTAATAGTATTTTTATACTAATGAACTGGATTGCTGCAGAAATCGAGCGAGTTTCCCTTTCCGCTTTAGATCGAACTTGGCGCCGCTTTTTGCTTACTAAACAGCCCGGAGTATAGAAGAAGTATAGAAATATATATCCTAAATAATCCCTAAGCAATCTCGGATTGCTCTGGAAGTAAATACTAAAAAAATAACTGTTATTCTAAGTCCTTATCTGAATTTATACAATTTAGTTATATAATCTAAATAAAATATATACTACTAATATTATATATTTTATTTTCGTCTCGCTGATGTGTCTGTTATTTATCTGGTTTTTAAAAAATATCAAGCCTTAATTTAATAATTATTTTATATTTAATTCTAAATTTCTAATATCGACATACTCTTAAATACTAATAATATTAATTTAATTTCTAATTAAAGTTACTAAAAAAACTTTGCTTATAGATTAATAATATTCTATAATTATTTAAGACCTATATATCTTTTATCTACTATTCTTTTAAACCTCGCTATATTTGACTGCACCAGAGGTATTAAAACTTATCTATTTATAGTATATATATAATATATTAATTAAAAAATATCTGAAAAACTAAATAAAACTTAATAGTATAAAAAGTACTATATCTTTTCTAAGTATATATCGAATAACTCAATCTATAAATAAAAACCTTTAGTTTAGTTTTCTTTCTTTAAAAAATACTAATTCGGAGACAGAATCAAACTTAATACTCTTTTTTATTATAGAATATTAAAATTATACAGTATTACTTTAAATATTTTTCCGAAGTATTGTAAATATATATTCTAGCAGAAAGATATATAATTATTATAAGTATTATTTATTTTTAGAATCAGACTATATATAAAATAGCTCAGGACTAATATCTTTAGCTTAAAATAATAAAATAGATATTTATTTAACAGTATATAGTAATAAGTTAGTATCTTAGAAACTTTGAGTATACAGCTTTTATTAAGAAGTTGTATAAAAATATATTAAAAAATATTCTAGTTAGCTGATCTATCTAATTTTATCGACTATACTTCAGATATATTAATTTATTCGCCTCTGGTTTAACTTATCAAAAAACTCTAAGAACTAAGAATAAAATAAAAGATAGCTGAATATATTCTTGTTACTTACAAAAATAAAAACTACTCTTTTTATATTATAAAAGAGTATAAAAAACAGATTATAATATTCTATTATTAGAACTAAACTATAAAAATATATTTAAAGCTAGCTGAAAGGATGATATTTATTATAATATAGATATATAAGCTGAGAATCTGTTATAAAATATATTATAAGACAGTAGATAGAAGTAGAAATTCTACAAATTATTAGGATTAGAAAAAATTTAGTATATTCTGCACGAAATTTAGAAGCTTATATTTATTTATATAATTTATCATACTAATATAAATCTAAGTATACTAATACATTAACAGAAATAAAGAATAACCATTCTCTGTTAGCAGCAAATAGAAAATAAAAAAGTAGGATTATCTCCTACCAATAGTTAATAGTTATAGAAAAAAAGTACTAAATAATTTACCTAATCAGCACAGCCGTGCATTACTGCCAGATAATTACCAAAAATTAATAGTAGACATCTTAAGATTAGAAAAATAAATTAATACTTCTCAGCTAGAGCTACCAACCCTTTATTAGATACCAAAAAAATATAAAAAATAACCAATCGCCTATACAGATAATAACTAAACAAACAATTCTTAATACATTAACTACCTACATCTGATCTTTGTTAAGAATAAGATATAGTCTATTACTAAAATCTCTTTATATAAATATACTTTGATTGTTATCTATATCTTATATATATCTATTATATCATCCGGCTGTTCTATTCTTCAGAGCTATAACTAGATATACTCTAATCTAAATATATTTAAACTAAGACCAGTTTAAATAAGTTGCAACTTTTCTTTTAATATTATAGAAAGCAGGATTCTTAGCTGATATCTTAAATCTCAAATCTTAGAAGAACTTCTTAGATTAATATATACTTATTTTATATTTTCCACCAACTTTAAATATACAGCAGCTCATCCACTAGACAGATACTTAATTAAAGATAATAAAAAAACACTTTTACCTCTATCTGATTTTAAATAGCCTTATTTCTGGATTATAAATCTAAGATCAGACAAGCAGCAATTCTTCCTTCCGGATAAGTTCTAGTTATAGACTAAAACCGTTTCTTATTTAATACTACATTCAAGCGATTGTAGTAGGTAAATATATATTAACTTAGAGATATATATACATAAAGATGCGACGTTCTAGTCCTTATTAGAAATTTAACTAACAACAAGGTGAATTTACTTACTGCTTGCTACTGAAGTTCATATTCAGACTAGATCCACCACCTGAAACTAAAACTGGTCTACTGCTGAGACTAATCTACCGCCTACGACTGCTTCACCGCCTCTGAACGCTTCACCGCCTCTAACTGGATCTACCGCCTGAGACTAGTTCACCGCTTCAAGCCGCTTTACCGCCTCCGACTGGTCTACTGACCAATCCACCGTTCAAGATTATATACCGCCTGAAATTTTCCTCACCGCCCGAGCCTGAACAATGCCAGGAATAGATCCACCGCCCGATGGATGACCACTTCTCAAGACGGTAAGGCTAAAGCTTAGTACTCGGTGACATACCATTCATCAGAAACGATACAGATTCTGTGGTATATATTATACCATATCAGCTTCCACTACGCCATACTGTGGCTCGACTATAACTCTTATATATATCAGTTTGTTGATAACAGATGTTAATAGAATGTATTAGAAATAGATAATACAGGACAGTACGGCTTTACTAATTAATTAATCGGTCTTAGGAACGACGAACGATTTCTGTTCTAAAGGGGCCCAATTATCAGTGCATGGCAAGCGCCTACAGAAACCAAATAATATAATTATACTAGGCCTCGCCAAAGCCCGCGGGTTCACAGGTCGGGTCCAAACCCAACCCGGTTCTTAGCGGGTTTTGGATCGATAGACTCAACCTACAGATTAGATATAGATTTAGATATCTAATTTATAGATTTTTAGTAGATATTTATAGATTATTAAATTAGATAAATACTATATAGTCAGTAGATTATATAAATTATATAGTTTTAGCTATATTTTTAAAATATTATATTTATATCTAAGATAATCTAATATAGAAGATATCTAATTATATATAAATTTATAATAATAGAAACTAAAGAATTAGATTTATCTATATATAATATATATTTAATATAAGATAAATTAATTATTATTATAATATAGATACTTTTTAACTCTATTTAATATTTATAATTAAATTTTTAATAGAAAATTATTTTTATTATTTTTATTATTATTTATTTTTCTTAATTATTAAGATTATTTAGTTATTATTTATATTAGAAGTAATATTTTTTTTTATTTATTATATATTCTAATAGAACTAGTATTTCTAGTTATTTAAAAACAGTTTTTTTTATTATTTTTTTTTA
>WOUI01000156.1:0-77774 GCA_012184565.1 Aspergillus floridensis
CCGCCCTGTGGAGGCCCCTGGGGGGGGTTTTTTTTGGGGCGTTTGTCCCCCCCCCCCTGGTTTCCCCTTTCGTGGCCCCCCCCCCCCCCCCCCCCCCCAAAGTCATTCCGGTAAGCACCCAATCTGTTGACATCTTCCTTCTCTCCTTCTCCCGTCTAACTACACCTCCCCTTCAGCAGGCGTCAGCTCCGTTGCTCATCCACTCAATAGTAGTTCTTCATTCATCCTTCTCGGTCTTTGATTAATTTGTTCAGTGAGTGCTTCAGTCGAGAAGTATCCCCTCAGTCCTCACCCCAGTTTCGGCTGGAAAAACTCGTTCGACATGGAGTAAGCTGTCCTGTTGCCGTCGGATCAAGAGTAAAATACTAATCAATCACCAGCTTCGAGGCCTCTGGAGCCGAAGGTAAAGTTGTCTGAGCCCTGCTGGTTCTATGCTACGGAGCAAGATACTGATCCTCTGCTCTTAGAATGGGCCCTGCCCGGTTACGGACGACCAGGTCCTCAAAAGATCCCGTCTGAGACCGAAGCGTCACATGTGCAAATCATTGCATCACAGCCTGAGTCTACTTCCGGAGCCGAGCATGTTCGTGAGGTATCTGTCACATCTGTGAACAAGAACACTACATGCCACAACCCCGCCCCTGCCCGAGGAACAGCTCGCG
Source organism: Aspergillus floridensis (assembly GCA_012184565.1). Lineage (NCBI taxonomy): Eukaryota > Fungi > Ascomycota > Eurotiomycetes > Eurotiales > Aspergillaceae > Aspergillus > Aspergillus floridensis. The sequence continues at coordinate 663 of WOUI01000156.1, forward strand.
CTTACAGAGGACGCGGTGCTTCAAGAGGCAAAAGAGGCTCAGCTTCGCCCCAGGCTCATCTTCCCGGGGAGTCTCCCGCGAAGTCGCAATGGAGAAATGGCGCCCAGCCTGCGGGTAAGGATCATTCTCTCGTCCAGCTTTATTCAAACTAATATCGGTTGGTGCAGGAACTATCAAGCTTCCACGCACTTTCAGAGAGATCAGAGACACGTCAGTATCAGTTCGAACCAAGACATGAAGTAAGTAGTGACTGAATAGATTTTGCACTGCGGCTCGATCGGTCTCATCTCGACGCCCATTTGGACAGCAGGGACGCCACGATGTCTTCGAAGACATCTTTCGAAAGACTGGAGCCTACGTCGACCCACCCGCCGGTAATAATAATGTATGTGTCTTGCCTAAGTGACTCTTATCCAAGTGATTAATAGATAGCTGATGTATATAGGTGATTCATCTCTGGGGGGCATCATGTCAGGTCTCTGAGGCTACCAAGCTCATTCAGAGCATTCTTGCTAGATGCGACACCATTACCATGCCCAAGAAAAGGGAATGGACGAAGACCTCTGCCTATTCTGCTGGAAAGGAGGATCTTGCGGATCAACTTGAGCTAGAAGATGCCTTGATTCTCGCATACCGGAAGGCACCTGAGCTCGACTTTATGTTCTCTGAGAAGGTTCGTAAAGAACTGACATGACAACTACAATATCAATATTCAATCTTCTGACCTCAAGCTCTCAACTAGTTACTCTTTCTGTGGCCGAAGGAGGGTCCCTCTATTCGTGATGCCCTGGGCCCCGACCTGGAAGCTCTTGATCCTATTCGTATCAGGCTCACGTGTCACCTGTTCGTTGACAAGGAATTGCCTGATCACATCTGCGCTCTCGGCTACGAGCAAGCCAAGATTGGCCAGCTTGTCCAGCTCCTGCGTAACAAATGGGCCGAGATTATGGCAAACAGTCTCGTCAAGTCCAAAATCTACTTGGTTGAGCCCCTTGAAAGCGGTCTTGGTGAAGTCTCCGCGAGAAAAGAGGCGGGCTTTGTTAGACCGCTGTTTCGCACGATTCCAATGAGCAAGGCCGATATGGATAGTTGGCCGGGCCGAGCTGAGCTGATCCGGTCAAGGAACAATGCCCATCTTCTCAAAGCGATTGACAAATGCTTGAAGAGTGTAGTCTACGTGCGTGGACACCTTCGCATGAGAGCCAATATCGGCTTGTTCGTGCTCGATTACTACCGTCAGCCATCGCAGGGAAAACCGGCGTGGGGCTTTGAGGAATTCCGTGAGATGTTGTTCCATGAGAATACGAAGGGTCGCCTGATTCCAGGGTGCGCGAGTGATTCTGTCTCGTCTTAAATCCGTGGTCCAAAGCTGACAATTTAATAGTCTGAAGATCGACCAGTCTGTGTTGCTTCCTAGATTGCTTTCTGCTACCAATCTTCTTGAGCCGTACGACCGTACCATGGACTCCCTGAAACAGCCCGAGCCAGCATTCTCTGTAAACTTCGAATTCTCCGGTCAAAAGAATTATCTGCTGCGCCTGGAGGCCGAATTCGCGAAATGTTCTGGAGCACGCGATTACGCAATGACGCAAAGCCGCTGGCTTAAACCACGCAAGCTCGGCCAAGTCGAGGACTCGCGCTCACCCTTGCAGGTCGGAATTATTGACTTTGAAAGGTGAGTCTGCCCGACATGCTTTGTTTTCAGTATGCTGTTCGGCGGTTTCTTTTTCTAATCATCGTGATAGGTCTGATTGGCAGCTGGAAATTGCATCGCTGGAGTTCTACGAAGCAACTGCAATCGAGAGAGCTTTACGCGAATTCTCCCACACGATCAAGTTCAAGAGCAACGATGTTATGGGTGACATCTCGGCCAATCCTGTTCGCAAAGTCATCTTCCATGCCTCAGCACCAGTCTCCCGCTTCATCGAGAAGACGGCTATTCGTTACCGCCTGAAGGGAACCAGATATGTTCTGGAGATAGCGCGATATGACGAATACACCCGAACCTCCGCAAATGATTCGGCTTCTCTGAACCTGGCGGCACCCTTTGGAAAGCCTCGAGTTTCTTGGGGGGCATCAGTCTTCGACTTCACTTGGGACAATTTGCTGGGTAAACATGCCAATATGCCCGTGGGACATGCAGCCAAGTACGATCCGAATCTTCAGACCTTTTTCCCGGCCGCAAATGAGTCGGAGGACAAGTCCCAGGGTCTCTGGGAATTCATCGATCTGATCAAACGGGTTGCAGCCCTTCTAAGGTCCGGACCGCCGCGCACCCTTCCAGTCACCGGAAGTGTCAAGGCTAAGTCCGATGATCGTTCGACAAGCCCGGCCTCGAGCGGCAATGCTAGGGCTCTAGATGCAGACCTCGGGACTTTGTTCTAAGTCACCAGAACGCCTGCCTTTCGAGGTAGTGTGGAGAGCTACGTTCTCTTTTTTCAGAATGTTGTTTTAATACCATGGCAAGAGGATTGATTAATGCCTGTTTTTTGTTCTTTGCTTTTTTTGTACCTAATTCAAGTGGCATATCAACTAACCTGCACTGGCGGTAGCGGTAGCGGAGGATGCAGCCCCTTCGGCCAGCAATTTCTGTCTCAAAGCTGATCACGGAAGCGTTAGCGGTAGTAATGGTAATAATATTAAATTGAATTGAATTTTCACAAACTCCCTGCCGGATGGCTGACAAGTAGGGCAACGCAACATACCATCTTCAAAGAGCCTCTGCTGCTGACTCTTAGTCTGTACAATCTTCTCCAACTCGGTGAGGTTCGTCTCCAGATCCTTGACCTTATTCTCGTAGAACTCGATGGCTTTGGGAGCAGTCTAGCGAGAAAAACAAATTAGCCCACGCGTTCCAATCCACTTCCAAAAAATTCAAGCTCCCAAATCATCCCCAGTATCATCCCAAACCCAATCAATCCCCAACCCATCCCAGCCCAAAGCAACCAACTTCCACAAAAACAGGGGGAATGAAATACCTTCTCAACATAGAACCCCGTCCCAACATCAACGAGCACCTTCTCGCGATCCGCCAGCCTGCCGCGTACGTACAGTGAGCTCGTCAAGGGAACCAGAATCTCCTGGTCCGGGCCCCCCGCGGTGCCCTTCTTGGCCGACCCGACCACCCCCTCGTTGATGGAGCGCACGCAGTCCCGGAACTTGAGCTGGGCGGCGCGCAGCTTCGCGTGCGAAGTCGTCAGATGCTCGAGTTCCGAGGAGAGGCGGGTCTGCAGGGCGCGGAGTTGGGGCACGGTCAGGGAGGCGATGTTTACTTTTGTTGGGTGTGGTTAGCATGGTTTGGTTGGGGGGGTGGCTTGGTTTAGGGGGGGAGGGGATTGGGGCTTGGGGAGTGGACGTACCTGAGCCTGGTGGGGGGTCGGAGGAGTTGGGTTCGGACATTTTGGGGGTGTTGTCTCTGTCTGTCTGTCGAGTCTGGATTATGGGTGGGTTGGTGAGGTGGTTGTCGTGTGGTGTAGGCGCTGGTGTACTGCACAGTAAACCTGAACTTGTAGCTTGGGGTGGGAGTGCGGGTGAAGCTTGGTTTACGGCTGCGGTTTGTAGACTATGGGAGGTGGTAGGTGTGGGGGGGGAGTGGTTTGATGGATTGTTTTTTTGTGCTGGGGTTGTGATGCTTAGTAATTATGCTCTATGAGTATATCGATGGGCTGCGCCAAGACTACTAGCCGGAGTCGATGGTTATGCGCGATTGTACAGGAACTCTTTGTCGGATGAGGTATGAGACCATTTACATTGTAGATATTTACGGCCTGAGTGTTATAGACCGCTTTCACTACGATTGGGACTGTTGCTGCCGCAATCTGGAGGCTCCGACTCCTTGGTTCGCTACTAATCACTCCCTTCCGAAGTATACTATACATAACAAAACAACACAACAGCTCTCATCATCCTCAATACCATGGCCAATAGCTCGCCCTCAGGCAACATAAACAACTCAACTTCCTCCACAACAACTGCAACCACTACCTCACCACTATCCGGTCATCCTCGACGAAGCACTTCTCATATCCAAGAGTCCTCTGACACGACCGGGCCGAAATGAACTTCTCCTCGTCGGGGATGACCACCTCCCAGATGAGGGGCTTGGGGGTTGGGTTCATTCTCCTCAAGATCTGGGTGAACGAATTATCGTAAGGTGAGTTGGTTGTCGAGTGGTAAAGTGCCGTGGTGCAATGCAGATAGCAGAGATTCGTGCCGCTGAAATAAGCACGGTATTTGGCAAGATGACAAATTGCTGGTAATTTTGGACTTGCAGTCCTTTCTCTCTGGTGATTATACAACATAGTTATCCGTGCGTAAGCATTGATGATGGGGTCTGTCCATGGTTTCTTCTTCGGGTCCAGTTTTTCCAAATATCTCCAATTTTGGAGAAAAGATCCACCTAGGACGATTTGTTCAGCGTGTTGGGAAGATTGCGGGAGTTCGCGGATGGGGATTTTAGCTTGATGATTACTGTATGTTTGAATCAAATCGCTGTGGGTAGGTAGTCATTGACTGGTTGTGGGATTGTGAGTGGCCTCCCGAGGGTCCAATAGAGGGACGCATGAGCTATATCTGCGATACCAGTTAGTTGGCATAGTGTACTCTTATAGATACGGAGAAGCATAGTAAAGGATAACATGGCAGAGATGATAAGATGAGAATTAAATACATTGAAAGTAGTTTAGATCTCCGTCAAATGTATACCCTCCCACTCTGTTCCACTATTCAACACATAATCACTGACAAAGCTGCTCCAAGATCTCAACCGTCTCATTAGGCATACTCAGAAATGGGGAATGGCCGCTCTTCAACCGGAAAACTCGAGGGCTAACCAGAGACCGGATCATGCGATCCTGGATCGCAGGCGGAAGCGCTCGGTCCTCATCGCAGACGTTATACGCACTTGGAATCGTTCGCCACGGCTCGTCGGTACTTGGTTCCAGGAACGCAGCGAGGCATATATGACCGTGTAAAGTTGTCGATAACCTCGCTTTGACTTCGTCAGGCACATCCTGGATTAAATCCACGGCCGGGTCGCGGCGAACATAGTTTCCCTAGCGGATACGTCAGTCAATGAAAGTCCGTCGCAAGCGCAGTGAAAATCCCACTTCAACGAGCATCCACGGCCAGAGCTCCCCATTAATCATGCCCTTAAGACTATTCCCCCGGGGCGCAACAAATGCAGCCATGTAGACCAGGCGGATCACACCTCCGGGCTTGCCGGCCTGCGTGCGTTCCTCCAAGCCCAGACCCGCAGATGCAGCGGAGATGACCTTGCCACCGTAGGAAAGACCAACTAAGAGGAATCTCTTGCCTTGGTCGGCGAGGTCGCTCAAGATCTGGGGGAGGCGTTTCGAATCGTCACGCAGCCCTTTGTTGGGGGGTTCGGCACCGTTGGAGAGATGGTCTATTGCGACGGACGAGATGCCTCTCTGGGATAGTAGTTGACGGGAGTCATCGTACGCACTGCTGGGGTTCCAGGCCCCGGGGGCAAAAACAACAATGGTGTTGCTCGGGACACTCATCTTTGAATGACGGTGGAGAGAGCTTTTCGCTGTCAGGGGTTCAACTTAGCTTGGGGCAGTTTCGGAAGAGTCAAGTTATCTGTTAGAAGTGACTATAATGCAGTATATATATGCAAGAATGGGTCCATCCAACTTATTTGTAGTCAGTGGAGGCTTCAAGGTCATCCGATTGTCGCATGGCTTGAAGGACTGTCAGGGCATGTATAGACGTCATTTCTTTGTCGAAGCCCTTCCAGTCTCCCTGTGTGCTCGGAATAGGTATTTCCTCGGGAATCATGCGCGACTATCTCTAATTTCTTGCATGACCGTATGAGCCTGGGAGAATTTGTAAACTGGTGTTGGAGAAGTGGGGGAGATGTTGGGGAAGTAGTCACTCGAGCAAAACTACTGCCATCCGTTCTAGAGGAATCGTACCGTCAGTCAAATTTGGGCCACAAGTGAGTGGAACATCTTATGCAAGCCGAACGTCTGCTTCGACTGATCCCATTTGCACGGCCTATCTCAAGTCTATCTTGTTTCCCTCTATGAGGTGCTATTGCAAGGGCTGCATGGCAGAGCTAAGACTGTGGCATTACCTCACCAAGAAAAAAGGCAGGAGTTGCTGGTCCGTATAGGTCACTGATTAGAACTTCATTCTATAGTTCTGGCGTCCTATCCTGCTGCGTCGAACTGGTACAAAAGCCAATGCCTTGCAGGACTTGAAGTCTCCACAAACAGGCACAAGATACATGCTACCCACCAGTTCAGTCGACATAAATCTATCAACCTTTAAGATAGTAAGATGGTACAAATATGTACAAAAGAGAAGGAAGCGCAGGTGCCATAGTGAGGAGTCAAGTAGATGGTTCTTTGTACAGTACATCAAAAGTAGAAGTCCATTATCAATAACATCATGATATTCATAACCTCATACCCACCAACCCCCTAATCACCTAGCGATCCTCCTCCCACCCAATCAACAACTGATACTCCTGCAACGGCAACCAATACTGCTGCTGCCGAAAGAGGTTCATCAGCGGCAAGAACAACGGATGCTCGAGCCCCAACCCTCCAGCAGCGGGACTCGCGCCAGCAGCGGGGTTCGCATGCTGCTTCTCCGCTGCGTCCTGCAGCCGGTACCACCGCGTGACCTCCTCCCACTCCACCCAGCGCCACTCACGGCACTTGTCGGGCTCCATGGCGGGCGGCGGGGCCCTACAGTCCTCGCGCCGCGTCGGCGTGCACCCCAGGTAGATGGTGATGTAGTGCTTGTTCTCGGCGGCCATCACGTCGTTGGTGGCCGTCAGGAAACGGAGCCCCGACACGGCCAGGTTGGTCTCCTCGAGGACCTCGCGGGCGGCGCACGCGGCCCACGTCTCGCCGGGCTCGAGGTGGCCCCCCGGCAGGGCCCAGGTGCCGGCGCCGTGGCTGCCTTTGCGTTCTCCCAGCAGGACTTGGTTGGCGCGCCCGAAGATGAGGACGGCGATGCCGACGCGGGGGATGGTTGTTACCGCTGGCGGGGCGGTGGTGGTGGTGGGGTCGGAATCTGGTGTTGTGGACATGGTTGTCGGTAATTCGTTAGAGATGCGTGTGTGTTTGTGTGTGTGGGGAGGGTGAAGATTGATTGATTGGTGTTGATCGGTCAAGTATTGATGGGCTTGATGAATTGCGTCAATCAAGTGGATTGGTCGGTCGCCTTATATAGTTGAGGTTTGGTGATACTTTTCCAGGCACGGTGAACAATACCCAGTACCCGTTGACGCCAAGAGCTCAATAGTTCCAGGCAGACTGCCTAAAATCTCTTTATCCTCTGACCTTTAAAGGATAGATCTCACCGGTGATCTAAGAAGCTGACTCATCTTCTTTATCGGCACATTTGAAAGGAGTGGGGTATAATTTGCGGTCAATCTACTTCTAACTTTTCATTGAATAGTCTTCCTATCTTACAAAGCTCCGTGCCACTCAGCCTCGGGAAGGATAGCATAGCCCCGATCTTGGATATCAGCATAGCCTACAACCCACGCGAAAGCGCTTACAATCGCTGCAGCAGAGATTGCACAAACGCCGGAAGAGCCTCAAGTGTGACATCCTCACGCACGCTCAGCCGACGGCATTGCACCTCCAAGGTTTGCTGCTTCTTCCATCCCTTACCGACCACAATGATGACCGGGTATCCGATCAGGTCCGCATCGCCGAGCTTCCAGCCCATTTGCTTGTCGCGGTCATCCAGAATCACGTCCAGGGCAGAAGTAGGCGCCACGGTCAGTGCGTCGTAGACCTTCTCCGCTTCCGCCTCGAGCCCCTTGCCCGGCACGATGATGATTTCGTACGGCGCAATGACGCGAGGCCAGTTCAGTCCCTTGCCGTCCGCCAGGCTGTCCGCTACCGCGGTGATCATGCGCGAGACGCCAATTCCGTGGCACCCCATCTCCATGGGTACGGTCTGGGGGCCGGATTTGTTGCTGTCTTTGTTTTTGGGCATAGCAGATTGGTCGACCATCACGGTGGCCTTGAGGACATCGCTGTAGCGGGTGCCTAGATGGAATGTGTGACCGAGCTCGACTGCCTTGTGCGTCTGTGCCAGACCCTCGCCGCACTTGGCACATCGGTCGCCCTCGTGGACCCGCACCAAGTTCAGATGGCTGTTCGTGCCTGGGAAGCGATCCAGCTTCGAGAAATCCACGTCCTCCGCTGTGCAGCCGACCTCCTCCAATGTGTCGGTTAGCGGGGGGCGCTTGTATGCGCGCACGCGCGAGTCATACAGATCCACGATCCGCGGGCGCTGAGCGGAAGCCTTGTGGAGCTTGACGTGCGTGGCCCATTGCTGGAGCGGGTTCTCGACGCTGATGTCGATCTCCATCCCAGCGGCCTCGGCGATAGACTTGACGGCGTGGGAGTTCACCTCTCTCTCCACAGGACTTTCTTGGATGGTGTACTGCGGAAACCAGCACCGCAGCAGCGTATTCTTGTCTTTCGAGATGGACATCCAAAGGCCGACTGAGACGGCGGGCGTGGCCTCACCGGCGCTTTCACCGGTGTCGAAGCCAGGTTTTTGATGGGTCTGAGGCTGTTCGTCCACGCCAGCGTGAGCCTTTCCGTCCGCGAGCTCCTCGTTGTACACATTGTCGCAACTGGTGCAGCTGATGACCGTGTCCTCACCCTTCGCACTGGGGAAGTGAAACTCGTGACTCAGGCTGCCGCCCATATTACCCGAGTCCGCAGCAGCGACCAGGTAGGGAATTTTGAGCTCGTCGAAGAGCCGTGTGTAGGCGCCTTTGACAGCTGCGTAAGTCTGGAGAGCGGTCTCGGGACTGTAGTCGAACGTGTACATGTCTTTCATAATGAATTCCCGGCCGCGAAGGAGACCCTGCCGGGGTCTCTGCTCATCTCTGTATTTTCTCGCTATTCCATGATTAGACTAGGCCAAGAGGAGTGGGAAAGATTTACTGACAGATCTGGTACACGCGTACGGGCAGATCTCGGTATGACTTGGTAAGACTTCCGACAAGAGTAGTAATCTCCTCTTCATGGGTGGGCGCAAGGAGAAAGCGGGCTTCTTTGCGGTCAAGGAAACGGAAGACCTGCCGATTGATTAGGAGGAGCTCACAGCCGAGAAGATAGCAAGAGGCTTACATCCGATCCCTCTTTGAGGCGTCCCGATTGCTCCCAGAGCTCTTGGGATGATATCGACGAGAGTGACACCTTAGAAGCGCCTACCATCGTAAATTAGATGTCTCAGTAGGAACACAACAATCATGATGCCGTAGACTTACCGACTGACTGCATGTGCTTATCTATGAGTCTCTCAAGCTTATCCTGCACGCGCAACCCCAATGGCAGCATGTGGAAAATGCCCGCGTACGCCTATGCATTTGATTAGCCCAGCATTTGCCAAGTCGAGACCCGACAGTACCTGTCGCAAAAAGCCACCCCTCACTAGGAGGTTATTTGTGTCCTCTGTGTAGCGTCAGTTGCCTAAAACGTGCTCGATGATTTCCCTAAATAACGTACCTCTTTCACCCTCAACCGGCTTCTTAGTGATACCTCCCGTTGGAATCCAAAAATTGGATATCCGAGTCCTGCCATCGGTCTGACAGTATGACTAGTTAGATCTTATACAAGCAATGGCGGAAGATACCTCATACATGAAAGGCGTTTTTGGACGTTCTATAACCGAATTGAGTGACACCAAGGTACACTCGAGAAACTCCGGGTGCTCGGCCCACAATAGGGCGTATGCGCGAGATCATGAAGACACAAAATCCCGAAGTACAGCCTCGAGGTGTTTTCCAACGGGGAGAGATATTCACATCTCCGCTGGTAATGCGCGCATTCCCCAAGAAAGAAGCGCGGTTCTTATCGGCCCAGCCACTAAACCCAAAGGGAATAATTGACGTGGTCCGAGCGTCGGGCACAGCCAGTAATTTACGACTCATACTACGGGCAAATCGGCCCGCTATTTCTCCGGCGGCCTGGAAAGGAGCGGACCCCCCATAATTTTTTGGGCGGCAGAAAAAAAGTTGAAGGAGAGCAAGCATTTTTGGCCATTCATCCCACCCTGTCAATATGGCCAAAGGCAATAAGGGAAAAGGCTCCTCCTCTTCTGGAGCGAACAACATCCCTCTAGGTAAGGGTGTTGGTGGCGCTGCTGCCGCCCAAAAATCCACCCCTGCCGCTGAGTCTCTCCCTCAGTTGGAGGAGAGTGCATTCGCCGGCTTGCGACAGAAGATTGAACAGCGCTTGAAAGATCAGAACAACGCCAAGCAGAAGTCGAAGAACGGCAAGGGAAAGTCGGCACCGGTTGATACGCCGAAGAAGAGCCAGCCGGTTGCGCCGAAATCTCAGCCGAAGCAGGCGTCCGCCGACGATAAGAACAGCAACAAGGGAAAGAAGCGCGATCGCAATGGTGATGTGATTGCTGGGGAGGCGAAGAAGGACATCGGAAAGGGAAAGCCGAAGAGCAAGGAGGATAGTGAAGATGTTCTACGGCAGGAAATTCTGGCCCTTGGAGGTACGGAAGAGGACTTGGATCTGTTGGCTGGTGTCGACTCCGAGTCCGAGGTCGAGGATGCTACCGAGAAGAAATCCAAGGGCAAGTCTGAGGAAGACTCTCTGAGGAAGGAGCTGGCCAGCATGTTGGCTGCTGCAGGCCAGGTGGTTCCGGATGACCTTGAAGACGACGAAGTTGAAGAAGAAGAGGAGGAGGAAGAGGAAGAGGACGAGGAAGACGACGATCAAGAGACTGGAGGCATGGAGCTCGATGCTGAAGATGATGAGGAGGACGTGGAAGAGGACGAAGAAGGGGCCTCAGAGGATGAACCTCCCACGCCAGCCCCGAAGGAGGACAAGAAGGCCGCCAAGCAGGCCGCTCCTGAGAACATCTTCCCCAAGGAGTTCTCCAAATTGGTGAGTCAAATCATCCATGTTTGCGGCAAGTCATGCTGACCAGACGATCAGTCCGTTCCTCCGAGGTCCGACTGGTTCATGATCGAACTTCCACCCATTGCGAAGAAGGAATCGAACCCTGTAGCCCGCCACCTGATCGAGCGATTCCACACTTACGCAAACTCGCTTCTCGAAAAGGAGGCCAAAGAATACGCAGATGCGCAAGCAGCTTCTGCCTCTTCGTCCCACAAGTTCTACAGTACTATTATGTCCACTGGTACGCTCAGCGATAAGATCTCCGCTTTGACGCTTGCTGTACAAGAATCGCCCCTTCACAACGCCAAGGCTCTAGAGAACTTGATTGCCCTTGGAAAGAAGCGCAGTCGTGCCCAGGCCGTTGAAGTTCTTCGGTCGCTCAAAGATATGTTCGCCCAGGGAACCATCTTGCCCAGCGATCGCAGACTCCGGGCCTTCGCCAACCAGCCATCGCTTGTGGCTGCTTTGCAAGGTGTGAGCAACCGCTGGGCTGAGGGAGATGCTCTCCCCAATGGTCTTCAGAACAGCCACCTGATTGTCTGGGCCTACGAACATTTCCTAAAGGATCAGTACTTCGAGGTTCTCAAGATTCTCGAAGTCTGGTGCAACGACGAGATCGATTTCTCTCGCTCTCGCGCTGTCAGCTACGTCTACGAACTGTTGAAGGAGAAGCCTGAGCAGGAGACGAATCTGTTGCGCCTGTTGGTGAACAAACTTGGTGACACGTCTAAGAAAATTGCCTCGCGGGCCTCTTACCTACTTTTGCAACTCGAACAGGCCCATCCTCTCATGAAGTCCACGATTGTTTCAGCTGTTGAGGAGGTCCTCTTCCGGCCTGGTCAAAGCCAGCACGCCAAGTATTACGCTATCATCTCACTCAACCAGACGGTCCTGAGTCTCAAGGAGGAGAAGGTCGCTGAGAAATTGCTCGACATCTACTTTGCCCTCTTCGTTTCGCTATTGAAGCCTGCCAAGGAAGACAAGGGCAAGGGTTACAAAGGCAAGAGGAATGGCAAATTCGGAAATAAGGGCAAAGGCAAGGGCAAGGACGACGATAAGGGTCAGGCGCAAACTGAAGAGATGCAAGACAAGTTGACATCCGCGGTCTTGACCGGTGTGAACCGAGCTTATCCCTTTACAAGCTCCGACAGTGAACGGTATGTACTATATTCTCCGTGCATCATGACCAAGCTAACGCATAGATCAGCCTGACGAAGCACCTCGGCACTCTTTTCCGCATCACGCACTCTTCCAACTTCAACACGAGTATCCAGGCCCTCATGCTGATCCAGCAATTGACGGCCTCTCACCAGGTCGGTGCGGATCGCTTCTACCGGACTCTGTACGAATCTCTGCTTGATCCTCGCCTGGCAACGTCCTCCAAGCAATCCCTTTACCTCAATCTGTTGTTCAAGTCCTTGAAGAATGACTTGAACACTCGCCGTGTCAAGGCCTTTGTCAAGCGTCTCCTTCAGATCCTCGGAATGCACCAGCCCGCATTCATTTGCGGTGTCTTCTACTTGATTCGTGAGCTGGAGAAGACGTTCCCCGATCTCCGCGCCTTGTTTGACCAGCCCGAGCTGAACGAGGACGATGAGGAGGAAGTCTTCCGGGACGTTCCTGACGAGGACGATGAGCCTCAAGAACAGCCCGAAGAGACCAAACCCGAGAAGCCGTCTACTCGTTACGACCCTCGCAAACGAGACCCCGAGCACAGCAACGCCGACCGCACGTGTCTCTGGGAACTTGTACGTATAGCTATTTGGCCATTATTCTGCAGTCACTGACTTTCGACTTCCAGCTGCCCTACCTGTCTCACTTCCATCCCTCCGTCTCGGTCAACGCGGCTCATTTACTTGATCACCAGGTGATGAGCGGACAGCCCGACTTGACTATCCATACTCTCACCCACTTCCTCGACCGCTTCGTTTACCGCACTCCTAAGGCGGCTGCGGCCACCCGTGGAGCCTCGATCATGCAGCCTCTTGCCGGCAGCGACGCCAAGGATCGTCTTGTCGCCGCCGTCAAGACTGGCGCGCAGCTGCCGCTCAACTCGGAAGCCTTCTGGAAGAAGAAGGCGGAAGATGTGGCGGCGGAGGATGTCTTCTTCCACGAGTACTTCAACCGGGTCGGCAAGGGCCAGGAGAAGGACAAGGCTCGCAAGAAGAAGGCCGACAAGGATGCGGGTGACGAGGACGAGGACGGCGAGCTCAGCGACGCCGAGTCCGAGATCTGGAAGGCCCTGGTGGACTCTCGGCCTGACCTGGAAGCTGGCGTCAGCGACGACGACGATCTGGATCTGGACGACTTGGAGTCTGCCTACGACCAGAGCGACGATGAAGAAGCCGGCGGTGACGATGAAGTGGAGATCAACCTCGACTCTGACGACGAGATGGAGGACATCGACGAGGTCCCTGCCCCGGCCAAGAAGACGAAGAAGGCCAAGGCAGAGCAGGAGCCTTCGGACGACGAGGATGCGTTCGACATGGACGTCTCGGACGAGGAGGCGTTCATCGACAGCGACGAAGAGCTGCCGTCGGACGTGGAGCTCGACGCTCACCTGCCAAGTGCGTCCAAGGACGAGAAGGAGAAGGAGAAGGACAGTGGGCGCAAGAAGCGGCGCAAGCTCAAGCACCTGCCTACCTTCGCGTCGATGGAGGATTATGCGGCCCTGCTGGCCGGGGAAGACGAGGGTATGTGAAACCCAGGTTCTTGTTGTATTTAGTCAATCGCATCCTGCAGATACCACAAAAGCTGTATGTAGTATTTCTTTCATTTTCACAACTTTCACATGGCGCATCTCATCAGTCAGACGTAAACATTCATGTGAACTTCATATGAACAGTGACAGTAGAGACAGTCTAGAATTGCAGACCCGTTGGCAGTTCCAGCCACTAGTGCGGGATTGTGGCGCTGCGCTTCACCCACTCGGTCGGGCCGGATGACATCATAGCGTTCAGCCACACTTGGCCAGTTTTTCTTCCCTCTGCTCGATCCGGACATCCCCGACACCCGGGCGAGTAGCCTGGTTATTTTGGAGGTGTGTGTGCATGAGAAACATGGTAAGGTCCGACATCTCACACGTGGAAAGGCGACGTGAACAAACAACAACCTTGGAAGCACGCCATCAACTAGCGCATAGCGTGCTAGAGGTTAATTCGAGGTCCAACTTCCGTTTGCCCCTCTTCCTACTTTTCGATTTTCTTCTTTGATGCAGCCCTGGTCAGCAGAGATTTCTGATAGGCTCCACTATGGACTGGGATTAAATCCTTTGAAAGTAACTATTAGAGCAATGATCGCATGATGCGCTTTGCACAGTCGATGTTGGTATCATTGGAATGCTGTTTCAGCGGAAGAACTATTGAAATTGAAATTCAACCATAAACTATTATCTCTGCACGAGCAAGTCAAGTGGAATGTCAACAGGCCCCGAATGCGGGGCGGAGGTCAGACTAAGAAGGAAATGCATGCTGATCGGGTCCATCCGCCCCAGAGAGCGTCCGCCAACTGGTGTGGGGCGGGGAATTGCCGAGTGCGGCGGGCGGGGAGGAAACTGTACCGAGTAGTTTTAGCACTATGGAGAAGACAGACGGTTGCTGGAAGTTCTTGTTACTCGATATACTCGTGCCAATGGCTGCGGATAACATTACTATAGCAATACTCAACAGTTCCAAACCTTACTACGGAACTCAATTGTCAATGTTCAGCCATACATACTGCAGTATGTTGTTGTTGTTCCGCGGGATGGGCCTGCTACGTCATCTCATGAAAGCAGAACTTCCGAGTCCGTCGCTGCGAAATCCGAACAGGGAACAACCTTAGTTGGGATTGGAGATTGCAACCAGTCAGTCTTTCATCTTATTGCTCATTGATTGACTGCTTGGGAATTTTCTGCCTGTTCCTTCGGGGCTAGCCTAGCCTCGACCCGGGGCGATCGGCGCACCCTCTTGTCTGTCCTTCTTTCTGTCTGTCCGTTTCTCCGTCCGTTTGTCTGTCAGTGGATGGAAAGATTTCAGCTGCTCAGCTCTTGCATCTTTCCTGCGCAATCTCTACTTCCCTCACTCTGACAACTTACTTCTGATTTTCAGTTATTCATAAGAGTGCTGTTTTTATTGCTTGTCAATCACTGACTGAGTCAGTCAATCATTCTCCTCAGTCTAAGGTAAGTTTCTCCACACTCTATCCATGTGCTGATGCCGCGACTAAGACTCTCCCCACAAAACCAGACTCTTCTTTCCCTCCAAGCGCAGTACATGCCTCCGAAGGTTTCCCTCCTATTTTCAGCTTCCATCCTCGCTCGCTCCCTACACCAGCGGCTTGTCCGCTCCATAAAATGGCGGAGTCCACCGTCCCCGAGCCCACGGGCCGCTCCTCTGTCCCCGAGCACAGTCTGACCGACGAGACGAAACATGCGGACCTGGAGAGCCAAAAATTACAGCCCGGCTCGAGCTCGGACTCTGAAGGGGAAGTGGGCAGACAAATCCAAATGGAGGCAGAGAACTCGATCAAGTATCGCACATGTAGTTGGCAAAAGGTGCGTGGCCGCAAAGCTGTCACTGGGAAGTGAGTATTCGTGCTAATATGAGCCCGGATCTCTAGACGGCGGCGCTGCTCTTCTCCGAGTACATCTGTCTGGCTATCATGTCGTTTCCCTGGTCCTACTCCGTTCTGGGGTTAGTACCTGGGTTGATCCTGACAGTGTTTATCGCCATGACTGTGCTGTATACTTCGTTGATCATTTGGTACGTGACGTAGACCCAAGCGCGCCGCAGGATATAGCTCACATATTCAGGCGTTTCTGTTTGCGACATCCTCACGTACGCGATGTGTGCGACATCGGACAGATGATTTTCTGGGATTCGAAGGTGGTCTGGTACTTGACGGCTGTCATGTTCCTGCTGAACAACACCTTCATTCAGGTAGAGACAATATTGCATATTAGACCTTGCTAGCTCTGAAACTAATTGTCATTAGGGCCTCCATTGCCTCGTTGGCGCAGAATATCTCAACACGATCACCGGACATGGAGCCTGTACAATCGTCTTCTCCGTTGTGACGGCGGTCATCTCATTCGTTTGTTCCCTCCCGCGGACCTTCGACGCGCTCTCCAAGGTGGCCACCCTCTCCGCGTTCACCACTTTTATCTCCGTTATGCTCGCCCTTATCTTCTCCGCCATCGAAGATCACCCGGCTGGCTACACTCCGGCCAAGGGCGACCCCATCGTGACCGCTGTGCCGGTGGCCGGTACCACCTTCGTCTCGGGCGTCAGCGCATTCCTCAACATCAGCTACACCTTCATCGGCCAGATCACGCTTCCGAGCTTCATCGCTGAGATGCGCGAGCCCAAGGACTTTTGGAAATCCGTCACCGCGGTCACAATCGCCGAGATCATCGTCTTCTCCCTCGTCGGCGCCATCGTGTACGCCTACACCGGTAACCAATACATCACCTCGCCCGCGTTCGGCTCCCTCGGCAACGAGACTTACAAGAAGGTCTCCTTCTCCTTCATGATCCCCACGCTCGTGTTTCTAGGCGTCTTGTACGCATCCGTCTCTGCCCGCTTCCTCTTCTTCCGCCTCTTCGACGGCACCCGCCACAAGGGCAACCACACCGTCGTCGGCTGGGCCGCCTGGGCCGGGATTCTGTGTTGTCTGTGGATCGCCGCCTTCATAATCGCAGAGGTCATCCCCTTCTTCTCCGATCTAGAGTCCATCATGAGCGCCCTGTTTGATTCGTTCTTCGGGTTCATCTTCTGGGGTACGGCGTACCTGCGCATGCGCCGCGAGGAATACGGGCCGGGATTCTATAAGAATCGCGGGTGGAAGGGCTGGTTGGGTTTTATCGTGAACGTCGGGTTGATTCTCGCGGGATTGTTCTTCTTGGGACCGGGTACTTATGTAGGTTCATATTCTCCTGCCTTCCCATCTTTTTTCTCGTCCCTCCTTTGCCCCGTCCTTGGAACCGCGCAGTTCATTACCCATCACGCCTATTCTCCGCAGAAGAAAACTAACACTCGAACAGGCCTCCATCGAAAGTGTAATCATCAGCTACCGAGAAGGAACAGTCGGGAGTCCATTCTCATGTGCGGACACAGGCTTGTAAAAATATAGCAGAAAGTGGAGGCAAAGATGCAGAGATGCCGAAATGCAGAAGCCAACCCAACATGAACCTTTTTTTAAAAGCTACTTCCACCCTTGAAGGGGTTATGACCTGATTCACCAGCCGCCACCCCCCCTCCCCCACACATACAGCTGTTTGGTGGGACTTTTCTTTCGATTCAAATGGTTAATGCTGAAATGATATCCATCCTCTCCTTTTTTTCTCCCCTTCCTGTGTGTATCTTCTTTCCTGGGGCGGCGAGCGAGGGGCATGAAGACAGAATGACGAACTGTATTCTTTTTTAATATTTGCATGAGGAGTTTTGGGTATCACCCTTGAGTCTGCATTTCATGTTCCCTGAAAAAGGGGTTGAGGGATGGTCTTTTTCGATAAAAGATATGTGTATGATCGAACCCTTCTTTAGGGGCTTATTTCCCAGTGTATGCTGTGCGCATCGCAATGCAATGCGTTAGATTTCCCAACGATGAGACCAAAAAAACTTAATCATCTTCGTGAAAAGATAAAAGAAAACAAACGCTTCTGTCACCTCAAACTTCGAAATAGATGCAGACTTCTACCAACTTGTTCATTTTCGTATTGGCCCTCCTCCCAATCCAGACCAACCTTGACGATGTCAGCTGCCGACAGCCGCGCCGGAGCTGATCAGGACCCCGCGTGAGGGTTAGAACCAAGGTGGTTTTGGTCGGGTTCTGGATGCCGGGCCACGTCGACTCCATGATGGTGCGCCGGGTCGGACGATCACCAGATCCACGCGCCTCCACGGGGTAAGCCCTTGCAGGTATCCCGTGGTCTGCGGGACCAGTTATCAATGGTACGAATAGCTCGCGGTGGAGAGGTTCGTGATCTCCCGCTCTGACGGTTAGGGCTAGTATACTTCGGTGGTCCCGCTGTAGGCGGGCAATACCCGTGCCCTATGTAAAAGAAGAGAGCGAGTAGATGCAGGAAGGGAATTTCATGACTCGGAATGAATGAATGAATGAATGAATGAATGGACTTGAAAGCTACAAGGTTAAGTGGAGAGAGAGGACATACCTAGCGAGACGCAATCACAAACAAAGGAAGGAGGCATGCAGCCAGTCGCACGCCTCCAAAGGGCCATTTTGCCATTCGCCCCTATACAGTGCGTTCCGCACCTAGGCACCTGATAGATCTAAGATTATTTCTCGAGTGCGAGTCAGCAATTCTAAGACCATGTGAATTATCGTGACACATACAACTGTCATACATCAAACCCGATATAAGAACCATGACCACTAAATAGTTAGCGTGTGGGCTGCCGTCGTTGCCGTTGGCTATGGTGAAGGGCACACCATACCCGCATCCGGCTCTAACCTCCCACGCCGTCTCAGAGTCTTTACTCTTCCTGCTCCTCCTAATCTTTCTGCATTGACACATGGTGTCTCGACCAGCATACATCACAGCACAATCTATGACATCCATTCAATGGAACAACACAGGGCACAGCCAGCTCCAGGTCCCCGGCTTCCACGACATCCCAGTGGATTATGAGTTCCCCCCGGTCAACGCTTTGCACACGGAGCTCTCCCAAATTGGACTGGAAGCCGAAGTCGAGCAACCCGGTTGACCCAGCCTGAGGTCCTCATGCTACGCATCATGGAGCTGCTGACCGAGCGGCAGAACTGGGCGATCGATGTGTTTGACGAAGACTCCTTCCAGCAAGAGGTCGACCTGAACGCGTTCGAGATTATCCTAGAGCCCCATGCGATGCAAAAGATCTTTGGTCTGCCCCGGACGGACGAAGACCCAGCGACTTACGGTGACGCCCCTCCGATGCTGTAGACTTTAGGACCGGTAATCGCCGCCTACCAGGGATGCTTCCTAGCCTGGCCTAACACCCTGCGATATCGGCCACTGCCCTTCTTACTTCGAGACCCTGATCTCTCGGGTCACCAGTGCTTTATTACTACCTGGATGGTTGACCCGCGCTACCGCATTTGCTCCTCCCGCAACGTGCCACCACAAACGCATATCTGGTGGAGAGAGAACACAGCGTTCGACCAAGTCGGCGCCCAATTTGGCTTGCCACAGGAGCTAAGAGACCTCATCATATGCAAAACAGGCGATTGGCCAATGGGGTTGAACGAGGCGGCGAGGTTCAAAGAGCAGTCGGCTGTCGAGCGTGAACGTGCAATCAGGGCGCAATTCCAGGGGATACGTGCCCATGACTTCTGGTTCCCGATCCAGCTCGGGGAGCAAGGTTGAATTCAATTCTCACAACGTCTCTACCATCCGCTGTCTTCGGAACATTTCCGTCGCCTCGCCGAGGGGCACAACCACCTCTGCCCAATACTGGTCCCTCGCTCTCAGAAAGCCCGTTCGTCGAAACTGCTCCGGTGATGGAGACATCCCGGGAGTGACTTCCCAGCCATACTGAAGATAGATCTGCTTGATATACCGGGTCGCTTTCCACTCCCCATAGTCGATATACCAATCCAACCGGTCCCAGGGACCCCAGTCCTCGGGCGGCTGTCCAGCCATGAACAGCTCCCACGCAGAACTCAATCCCGTTGGGATGATCAGATAGTGCAGGCTCCGGTATTTTTCGATATAGGGCGCCAGAACCTTGGAGGGCAAATCGGCCGGTACTACGAGGGGATCCTCCTCACTCTCCAAGCCCCAGTCGCGCATAAGTCCTGGTGTCAGTCAGCATTAGTCCATAGAGATCAAACAAAATCAATACAGTTAGCGAGCGATAGGAAAAGAAGAAAGACACACCAGTTCCCACATCATAGAGCCAAACCCTGCCCCCGCCCGAGGCTTGCGTCAAAGCCACCGTGTTCTCAGGCAATTCGATCTCTGGAGAACAGGTCGATCGCCATGCCTCGAAGCTCCCTTGGTCGGAATCCTTCTCATTGCGGTAGTTAATTGAGAAGCTGTTGGGGCAGATCTGGAAACTCAGCACCCCCACATCGAGATATGGAATCTGGTACATCACATCAACCACGGCCGGAGTGAATCTGGCGGCCAGAGCCGCAGAGCTGTTAATAGCGCCCTCAGGATGTCGACCTCCTATGCTGCTGCCCTCTGGTCGGAGAATTTTGGCCTCTCCATAGGCCCCGAGTTGATATAGTAGGGTATAGAGCTCGTTCAGACTACGAATAAGATCGGCGTGGTGGAGTTGCATGGTGATGCTGGGGTTGAAATGAGGTTAAAAAAAAAAGGTGTTGAGAGAGGAGGGGCGGGCGAAGAGGGAGGACTGCTCTTAAGAAGTAACTAAGTTCTCTGCAGTGTGTATCCTTTGTTGTTGCTCAACTAGCAGGCTGGATTATGCCTTGTAGGCGGTGAACCTTCAGAATTACAGTGAACCTCTAAGTTATGTATCAGAGGTGTCTAATTATGGTAGATGGCTCCAAAATGTAGGAGTTCTAGGTGAAATAATGGATAGTTACACTTGCTTACGTGGCCGGGTTGCTAACCAGATAGATCACCCAATCAATCCATGGGTCTTAACTGTTACTTTTAGTACTTGTAGCTTCTGCACATTCCAGGAGTTTTTTAAACGGCTCATACTCGTTCTCCTGACCATGATGTCCAAATCAAGTCGAATCTTCGTTGTTGATGGGCGGCTCAGATTCGTCTCCTAACTCAACACCCCAGCTTGTCATGCCACGAAAGTCCCACCGCAAATCGCGGAATGGGTGTAGGACTTGTAAAAGCAGGCACGTCAAGGTATTGCATATCCCTCCCTCAATAGAAAAGTCGCGGAGAGAACGTTAATTGGATCTCAGTGCGATGACAGATGAAGCCCGAGTGCTCAAACTGCCTCAACCATTCAGTCCAGTGCGTGTATGGCCCATCCCTGAAGGACGCCCAACCAGCCGTGGCGAACACTCGAAAACCCTCAAGAGCAAGAGCAGAGCTTCCAGGAATAAACACCTTCAAGATAGAGTTTGTTGAGTTCAATTATGTGAACGTCTCTGCTGCTCCTGCTGCTCCTGCTGCCCCTGCTGCCCCTGCTGCCCCTGCTGCCCCTGCTGCAGGTCCGGCTGAAGAAAATCGTGAACCTGTGGCCACAGATCCAGCTTTCTGCCTCGAAGATTTCGAGCTCCAGCACTTTTTCCTCTCGTCAACATGCTTGAGCCTAATGAAGGACGCCCCAAGCCTTACCTTTTGGCAATCCGTGGTGCCGCGCACGGCATTCAGATTCAAGGCTATATAGTCAAGACACATGCCACGCATATGTGACTGGGGTTGGAACGTCCTACGGCTATGTAACCTCACTCACGGTAGCATCATGGTTTGTGGCCTTCTTCGGCCTCTCGAGGCTGATCCATACAGCACAAGTAATTTACTATCGTGCATGGTGGTGCGCTGTCTTCTCAATCGGCTGTTCAGGTAATGCAGTCACTTCCTCATCTTTGGCGAAACTTACACATACACCAGTTGAGCTACTTGGATGGGCAGCACGAAGTTGGTCCGCGAAATTTCCTTGCGCCCAAACACCCTATATGATACAAATAACCATCCTGATCATTGATAAATACCACCCCTTCTCTTCCTCACTTGGGCGTGTCGGGAGTGTTTGTTGGACATGTGTTGCTCGCTTTCCGTAATACAATTCGGTACAAGGGCACTTTGGATTCTCTGTGAGAGCGGAAGAAGCAGCTTTTAGATTATTGTACACCTTCTCTGTTTCTCGCCCACGCCGGCTCATTCTCTCCTGCCTCTCGTGAAAATCATGGTTTCTATTGACCTAGACAACATCATCCATTAGCACACACCCCCCATCCCGAAGCCCCCCTGCAAACCACTAAATCTGACTATATATTCTCATGGTTCTTCCTACCCTCCTTCAAATCGGCCCGTCCTGATCCATCCTCTACCTCCGCAACCCTCATGCCTTTCTCATCAGTCCCCGCAAACCTGTCATCCTCGCTCGCAAAGTCCTTCTCCTGCTGCCTCATCTTTGTCTCTTGATCGTGACGCCAATCTGAAAGAGTTTGATCAAGAATTAGCCGGCTTGGAAATGGCCGAGTTTTGGAGCCAGGAGGCTCCAGGATCATACTTTGAGGGCAGCGGAGAGACTCAAGCAGAGAACATCAACGACACCAAAGAGGGGAACTGTATGATAAATGCGGTGGTGAGTGACCTGCTCATCTCGGGACTCCTCTATTTTCTTAACTCACCGTCAGGTTCTATACATTTCGAGTTGAAGCGTAGATATATGCTAATTTCTTTTTTCCAAGAAGCCTCCCACAACAGTGATCGTTCTGGGAACGATTGAGGGCTCATGTTAGAGGACCCGACGACGCCAAAAGATACCGTTGCCTCATCAGATGATGCTGAGACAATCCGCTCGTCAGCAGTCGCCGCACTCACTTCTCCTATAGGAGCTGACGGCTCCATTGCACCGAATGACACGTGTCCCATTCAAGCTTGGTAGTGTTTGTTGGTGATACGGTTTGCCAAGGTTGTTTCTCGTCATACGATCACAGATTTTTTTACATTATTATACAGAGCCACTCTCATCTCATTAAGTGCTTGTCGCCGAATGGCTTCGAGGCAGTCTTTCGGACGTTTGTGAATCGATATGTTTTGTTTAATTAACATTCATTTGGATCCAAACAACGGGGGTTGAGGAGTTCCAAAAGCTCTTCAATTGTTGGTTCTATCTTGAGCAGGGGAGAGAGAGTAGGCGCAAGTGTAATAGCATTTCAGGAGGATAGGTAGCTTACAAGTACAATTACTTCCGCATTTTCTAGTGAAAATCGAATACAGACGCTTGATAAACTATCTCAAAACATCTAGTATAGATTCGTGTGCAGTATCAGGGAAAAAAAAAAGAGAGAGACATGTATTCTCCTCCCATAATCAAAACACGAATGGTTTCCATCTACTCCATTTCCCGCGCTCGAGAAACGCCCTCAACTGCTGTGTGATTTTGACCTCCAATAGGTGCTCCACATTCAGGGCATCTAGCTTGCTCCATGGGCATACCGCACTCTCCAATAGCAAACTACAGAAAGAATTATTTAGCGTATCAGGATGGTCGAAGATAACTTGGGACAGAGACAATTCGAGAGATGGGAAATTTACTCACTGGATGTCCGTTGACGCAATTGTACCAGTGCCCAGAGTGCGTCACGATTCCCCCTGGCCCACTAACCATGGCGGTCTTGATTGATTGAAGTTCCTCTAAAGTGACTGTTTCGTATCGCGCTCCCTCATAGAGGCGGACCATCTCCTGGACCTTTTGTTGGAGCTCAGGACAGTTCCTCAGTTCGTCGCAGAGTTTTAACGCAGCGGCGAGAAGATCGCGGGTGGTTTGATAGCGATCTTCGAGCTTTTCTAGACCAGTTTCTCCTTTGAGATGTAGATCACTTGTTGTTTCTCCTGGATGAGAGCGGTGATACCATGCGTCCAGTTGGGCGATCTTGGCGAATGAGATGGTCGCCGTGATGGCGATGCGGGAGAAATTTCCGTTATTGGCTTGAGTTATCAAGTCTCGGCAATCCTTCAGAACTTGAATTAAGCTTGATGAAGGATTGGCAAAGCTTGGCTGTGGTAGTCTTGCAGATTGTCCAGATTTTTTACTTGAATCTATCACTCTAAAGGCATCGCTGAGCATGACTTCCTTGGACTTGATGTAGATTAGCCGTGCGCCGAGGGTGATTTGGTTATCGGATTCTCGTGTTGTTATATTCATCGCCTCTAGCCGGGCTGAAATGGAGGCTCCTTCGTCCCTTGATGACTTCTTGTAGATGGCAATAGCATCCATAAGCCGTTTCATCGGCTGATTCGCGGCCTCCATGGCTTTGCCGAGGGCTGAAGCCGCCGTCGCAAGGTTTGCACAGGCCGCATATCGTGTTTCAAGCTGTAATTTAGTGTCCCCCACCGCCACCAACGCCTGCTTAGAGTTGAGCTTGTCTTCAATGTCATTCAGAAACGATTCAAGGCCTTCAAGATCTGTGCGACCCTTGATAAGGAACCGCTTACAAGTCTCATCCATAACAGCACGGTTGATAACACGATTGTAACGTTTCGTCACAAACTGGCGAATGGGCTGTTTGCAGTCCGGGCACGATGGGATGACACTGGCAAGAGAAGAAGAGACATCTCGGAGACCATCGAAATTTCCATCTTTATCTCTCGTGTATACTTCATCCAGGCCAACCAATCCATCAACCGACTCAGTGGTAAAGAAATGGCCGCATCCAAGCACGATGATAGGAGTTTCATCGAGACTGATTTCGGAATAAGTTTTCCATTCGAGCAAGTCAACACGGGCGTCTCCCTTGTCGCCGCACGCTTGACACAGATTGTTTGGACAGTCTTCCCCGCAGATGCTCGGGCATTGATGGCCGCATTTGAGAATCTTAGTGCATCTCTCATTGCAAGGAAGCCGGTCGCATATCGCCGCGCAAGGCATTGAGCAGGAGCCTTGGTGTTTGCAGGACCAGGTGCATCTTTCAATACATGGTGCACATGCCTTTCCGCAGGTCAAGTCGCATGCTGAGTGTGAGCATCTAACCTGTACATATAATTAATATCTCCGATACGATAAATAAATGATGGATTCTAGGGATTCTTACTTCGCATTTTGCTTCGCAGTAGCCACAGCTCTCCTCATTATGACATTGCTTGGGACACCTATGATTGCAAGCACCATGGGGGCGGTCACATATTTTCGTGCACTTCGGGTGCTTAGATACTCTTCTTCCGTCGTAGACTTTCTCGAGACAATTTCCGCAGCAACCACTGCAGTCGTGGCCACAGCTGAGAATGTCGGTGCATGGCTTAGGGCAACGGAAGGTCGGGGAGGTGACATCTTTGAAACAGCCAACCTGAACTGTGTGGCCACACTCAGGAACACTCTTTTCAACCTTGACGTCGCATTTAATGACTTTCAAGTTAGGCATCTGATGGCAAAAGATAGCGTTCTTGATATGACCACAGGGAAGCTCTATATCTTGAATCTTCGCCATGCAAGGGCCACAATCTTCGCCACAAAGCTTGGGACATTCGTGCTCACAGGTTAATCGGATACGTGGACAAGGTTTCCCACATGCAAAGCCATCATGCATGACCGCCGAATGGCACATAGCCTGGCATTGATGACCACATGGCTCGAGTCGACGGGTACACGGGAGACTGCACCCACCTTCAGGGCTCTTCCTCTCAAAGTCGTGAGGCTCATAACAGAGAATAGGGGTGTCTGGGTGGCGAGGACAACAGAGAGCCAACTCGGTGCCGACTGCATTCGCGAGGGCGAGCTGAGAGTGGACATCGGCCCACATTGGGACATTGAGGTATGTTTCAGTATTTCCAATGAGATACATGCCGTGCTGAGCTCGACTGAGGAGCACGTTGATGCGGTTTTCGGTGCGTAGAAAGCCAACCTTGCGCTTTGAGTTGCTGCGGACTAGTGAGACAACGATCACCTTCGCCTCCTCACCTTGGAAGTTGTCGACAGTAGCAAGGCGGAGCGTCTGGAGCAACGTCTTCTTCTCCAATGCTCTGCGATCGTTTGACTCAGGATATTCATTTTCAAAATTCTCAAACCCATCCGCGACCAAGGTTTCCAAGTCCCGCTCGCTGAGACAAATCTCGAAATCATTGGTTAGCGATGCCCTGAGCTTCCGCAGCTGCCCGGTATAGGGCGTCAAGAGCGCAATATCCGTGCTCTTGTACTCTCCCTGCCGAACAAGATGCCGAATGAGAGCAGTAGCCATATCGACCTCCCACTGGTTGCTATGAGATTTCAAACGGCTGCCGTCATCTCTTGAATCTTCATCGCATCGATGGTCCAACCAAAAGAGGTTGTTCCGCATTCCTACAACATTGGGTAGATTCATCACGCATGCATGATCCTCCAAGTTGGGATAGACCCTCCTGATAAGTTGCGAGATCTCAGGTCTCATTCTTCGCTGTACATTGAGCTGTGCAACAGGGGCAGGCTTGAGACCTGGCTCACCGACAGCGCGTCTCTCAAACTGGCTTCTGTCTAGCTGCCATTTCTTTCCTGTGGGTGTCTCAAGACTAAGTGAATGATTTTGAATCTGTGGTCGCAACTGTCGATGATCCCCAATCTGAATGAAGTGTTCAACTCCTGGCATGAGGGCTGAGATGACGTGGGCTTCCAGTACCTCGGCTGCTTCCTCGCATATAATGGCCTTTGTTCCTACTCGTCGCAGTGTCTCGATATGGCGTGCAAGGGCTGTGGTAGTGATTCCTATTACATCTGCTTGGATCAAGGCTCGGCGGTTGATCTCTTCATGGACAGCATTAATATCCCCGCGAAGATTTGCAGCACGATCAAGATCCTCAAAAAGCGAACTGGTTTCGATCTCCTGCCACTCTTTGAACCAGCTCATTGCAAGACTCCGGCGTTCCGGTATTGAGAGACTGTGAATATTTTTATTTGCAGCGCATGTGAGGTCTTTCAAGCGCACATCGTCAATTTCACTCTCATTCTGGTCTTCCTGGGTTTTCATCGATTTGACTCCAAGCCACGTGAGTAGTTTATCATCGGTGACAGTTGTGAATCCTTCCGTGTCTGGTCTCTCCAGTTGTCTATGTATAATGGGCCATTTTCGTTGCAAGAAACGCTCTATTGTGGCCCAAGACAGGCCTTTTTGAGACTGGTGCAGAGGTTTCATTGCATAACCAGCTTTCTTCATGCAGTCCTCAAGTCTCCCGTAGGACATGCCGAGGGTTTGCGACTCTACCCTCGTCTTCCCAATGTCTTTACTGACAACGCGAAGGTTCTTGCCCTCAAGCTCAGTGGCCTGACTGCGGCCACCAATGCGTATCATTTTCTGGATACCAACATCGAGAAGGTGCTTTAAGAACTGGTCTAAGGCATGGTTGGTATAGCAGCTGTAATGCCTGTGAGTATGATGCAAGAAGGCATGAAATCAGTACTTACATCAAAAGAATTGGGCCTAACTTTGCTTCTTCCTTGATCTCAAGGAGAACTTGAACAAGCTTAACACCCAAATAGGACTTTCCGGTGCCCGGTGGGCCTTGGATGAGGGCATACTCTCGTGTGAGAGCCGCGATAAGCCCCTGACACTGGCCATGATCGAGACCGGTCTGAGTTTGCAGTTTTCGGAGGTCAACAGTCTCAGGGTTACCTGGGTCCAGTGCAACCTTTTCGGCTCCCACAATAGTGATCGAGGTCAGAGGAAAAAGAAACCCTGGTTTACGCGCGTATGCCGGTGGTGGTATGCTGTGACCCTGTTCATCATTCTTAGTGCCTGGCAGGATCCATTTTTGGAATGCCAACTCTCCTTCGCGTTGGAGTCGTTGAAGGTTTTTCAGGATCGGGACAAACGTGGCAGGGATCAAGCCATGGAAGTCGACCAGAATACCGGTTCGCTTCTTGCTGTAAAGCCCGGCCAGGAAGTTCAGTTCTTGTTGCAGGAATGTCGCAAGCTTGACCGTAATACTAGGTGGAAATTTATCAGAAACAAGACTACTCTTGTTCTGCTGCGCTCGGTCCTTGGAAGCATTCTTCACAGTGACCTCGAGGAAAATAATCCTCCTGTGAGTTGCTTGGGACGCCAAGAAACACACTAGGCTTCCTTCCTCTAGTCTGTTGGAGTCTTGCCACCATCTGCATTGCTCGTTGGGTGTCTTTTTGCGGACTTGTGGTGGAGTAGCAAAGGACACGGTCGCTTCGAGCTCCTTTCTCTCATTGATAAATATTTGGGAGACCCGTGCTCCCGGATAGAGATGTACCCCGCTATCTTTGCTTGAGAAAGATGAGAATTGAGTCATATCATTCTGCTGCAGCAGAGCTCGAAGGACATCTTTGGCTGAGCCGAAGATATCATGGCGCAGGAGTCGGAAGGTTGAGTCAATGTATCTTTGCAAAGTGTCAGGGAGAAAGTGCGGCTGAAGAAAGTCGGTAGAAGGTAGATATTCTGAATTGCCGCTGACAATTTCTCCATGGGTAGGAAGGAGCTGAACTTGAGAGATTTCTGCAAGGTCGTTGTCGTGTCTCCCACCAGGTATTTGCATATCCAGCGGAAAAGACGACAGGGCTGATCCACTCTCCTTGGGGTTTTCCTCATGCACCCTGGGTGTATAAAGACTGCGGTTTGCGCTAGATACCAGGCTCTGCATGACTTTTATTCTGTTTTCAAGTCCGTCAAGGTCGGCCTTCGAGCATGTTTCGGTTGTTTTGGAGGCCACTTCGCGGATTAGGTCAAGCAGTGCGGGAATTTGATCGTGGAATCGAGCGCATCGGACTCTTAACAAAAGCTGGTACAGGGTATTTAGCAGTAACTTCATCGTGTCCAGAGAGATGACCGGCGCATTTTCGTTGGTCACTTCACCTTCACTCAGCAGGCTCCGGCAGACACTTTTCAGATATCTGATTGCTCGGTCTCCATTCGTTCCACCAAAGAATGCGTACAGGGTGCCAACATATGAATCGACAGAAAGACAGTTTAGGAGAGAAGTATGGGTAATGACTTTAAGAAATTGCGTGTCGTAAGTTGGAATAGGTCGCAATCCCTCTGGATTGTCTGCATCCGCAGTTGCCAAGATGAAATCAAATCCAGGAAGATTGTCGTCCACAAGATCTTTAGCGAGGAATTGATGATGCTCTCTGCTGTCGCTTTCAAGAATTTCAAGAGCCCGGTTCCAGAATTGAACGATCTCTTCATGTTCCCTTCGAAACCTCAAGATCCCCTTTCTAAGAAGTCTCTTCCATTCCTTATATTGAGGCTGAGCGTCCAGATCATCTATTGTGGGATGGTATGCAGCCGAGTTTGCCTTATAGTTGGAGGCCTTCTTTACATCGTGCGAGAACTTACACCTCTCACCGTACTGGCACCTGCCACGTTGAAAGTGCACACATAATGTTCCCGCCAGATTGCGTTTTCTGAAGCTGTTGAGCTCTCCTCGGTTGCTTGTTTTGCCCCCAGACCGCCAATTTCCGCGGTGAGGCATCGTGAAAGGAGACAAGGCTGTAGAGTTTCTTAGCTCTGGTGATCCCTAGAGCAGTATAATATTTCTAGTGCGCAAAACTGCACGGATGGATAGTCAGATGTGACTGTCTGGAGGAGGGAAAGACAATCTAGAATACGCCAAGCAGATATTCTCTCTGATAATATGGACGTAACTAAGACAGCCTTGTACTTTGTGAATATGACGTGTCTTAATGTCTTGCAGGACAGCTCATAGCTGCGTTACCCCACTTTTCTAGATCTCTTGAATCACAGTATTCCATTTCTTGACTTATATTTATTTCCGCTTGCTTTTTTGGTTTAAAATTGGCAAGGAGGATGAGATGATTGGAGGGAGGTGCCAAATTCCTGTCGCCCGTCATCTGTGTAGTTTTGGTGGGGGCGGGCAGGGGAGGGGAGAACAGAGTCGCATCTGAGTCTTCGCGTCGTGCTTGGGTAAACCAAAAAAAGTACGATAAGTTATCATGCAGGATGATGATGGCTCGATTGGTTGACTGGCCCAGAGTGGTGGTTGTAATCGTTATCGCTAAGACATAACCCCATGTAGAGCCATATCAAGTACCACGCCCTATCTCAAACCCAAACCGTCCAATGTAGGTGCGGAGAAAGGATATCATGGCGTTTTATAGACTCATCGTCCTGCAGCTTGTCATTTGGGCTGCTACCTGTCTCGAACTGGGAATCTCTGATCGTGAATTCTGAAACTGCAAAGGGAATGAGCTGAAATTGGTTATGCGTGATTCAAGCGACACAAGCAGATTTCGAAAGATGAGCTTTCTCGCCTAGTTATGTTAGAGCGGGAGGGTACTGGCCTTTTAAGTTGTCTTGACTCGCATAGAAAGACCTAAAGAGAGGTTTCAAGTGAGGTTATTCTAAACCGTAAAGCGCGAACTAGAAACTTCTCTTGGACTTTTGTAAATAGGCTGTTAACGACAGATTCGTGGGAAAACTTGTGGTTCTTAAAAGCTGATTAGACTTGATAATTTGGCAATTTGATACTGCAAAATCACAAGCTTTTTGAGTTGCTTCAGCTTTTCGGACGTCCAAGTTCGTTATACATTACTATCTACTATATAGAAAGTGAAGTAGGTAAGTTTTTGAATTCCGGGGAATCCGCTTCTCAAGCAAATAAAAGGGAACAGTATATGCTGTTGCTATTGCGTATCCAGACATGCCCACTCCTCTTCAGCTTTGGGCGCTATTATCAATTCTCCAAAGCAAGACCTTGTGTCTTTTCTTGACAGTAAGCACATTAAAGGCATCGTGTTATCGGATACCTTCATGATGATTGTACGCGCGATACGTGATTCCAAATATCCATTTTATAATGCATGATTGGATGAAGGTGTGCTGGGGACGGTCCCACTCACCTTGGAAGGCCTATTATGCTCTAGATCCTAGAGACTAGGTCTTAAAACTCCTATTGGATGTTCCTGGAATCCTGGTATGCACCACCAATAGTATTGGCGGAGTTTATCGACCGAAATGGTGATATCTAGCTTCTGCGTGGGGAGCTGAGATCCTAAGCGCTGAGATTGCTGGTCGGTGCGTGCTGTGTACTTGAAACATATCCTATCTGATTTCGCTATGCGTCAAAAGCAACAACCGCTGCTGTAGCTGCTGCGTACAGCATGGCGCATCCAACTATATACTACTTTGTGTGTTGTGCCTTACGGCTAATCATTTGAACCTACGTATCAAATCCAGCCGGGTTTTGTGACGAGTCAGGTCGCCTTATACTCTGTTGATGAGCACTGGCAGGCAGGTTTTAAGTATATACTGAAAGGCGGGCTGATACTGAGAGGAGACACGTGGAAATATTTTCACAGTGATATGAAGACAAAGCAAGCCTTGACAGTCTTTTTAGCCAAAATAAGGCTAGCAAATGGACTCACAGAGGGGACAAGACAGGATGGCCTGCACGACCCTAATTCAGTAACTATAATAGTATGTGATGACGTGGCTTCTGCATAAACAAAGCCCCTCACCGGAGACTTGTCGACTTTTGGTGTAAGTATCAATCTAGCAAACTCGCCGTTTTCTCCAACTGTTTGGTCTGCTTTATATCCATCGCCAACTAAGATAGTCAACATACACAGTCCGTTTTCCACTTTCTCTGGCCACGCCATCGTTCATCCGAACTGAAGGTTTAGTGAATGATCCATCTCAGTTATGCCTTTCCAAAACTTTTCTCCGGGGGATGTCATCTCTGGAGGCACTAGAATGGTGCGAGCGGGATTGGAGGGCGGAAAGATTGTCGGAACCTACGGCAAGCCTGCCCTTGAAAAGTCCGCCAACTTGACAGCTCAGGTTCGTATACAGTTCTATTTACCGAAAAGGCTCTGATTTATATCGCTGGAGTATGGCAGGCAGCCAGCTGGGGCGCTCAAAACCCTACTCTAGCTATCTGCGCGGTTGTCGGCACCACTGGTGTCGTTGTTTTCGCTGCCCCTGGCCTCGTAACAGCCCCAATTCTATCGAGTGTGGGATTCACAACGGGCGGCATACAAGCAGGTATGTGCCATATTTCAGGGGAAGTCAACAGAATCAGTTCTGTTTCCCACGCCCCGAAGCTTGAACGACCATTCATTACGAACTATAGGGTCTGCAGCCGCGGCCGCTCATAGTTGGATCGGAAACATTGCAGCCGGGGGCGCGATGGCTATAGGACAGAGTGCTGGTGCAGGAGGGAGTGGCCTTGCAGCTGTCAACGGGGCTGCCCAGTTGGGAGGTGCTGCGATGACTATGGGAAGTGCTAGCCTAGCGTGGATCAAAGCTAAACTATGAGCACACTTTATCTTGGGTTGTGTTAATCGAAATGGCTTCTGGGGCTCTCCTCTTTTGCACCTATAGCACCGCTCAGTTCCCTGACCCTAGGGCCTATGGCTTCCAGGATCGGCCTCGCTCTCTCTAGGAGCTATAATCACGGTCCCGAGAACAGTAGTTGCTACCAGGCTGAGTGGTTTGAGTAGATCCTGGGGTCACCACGAATTTCATGTCAAGGAAACCGAGGGGAAGGTCATGACATGGCGTATTGGGGCACTAAACTTGAATGTAACCCCCCTGGTAAAAAAGCCCTAACGGGCGAAATCAAGCTGAAGAGGCAATCCGTAGGTCTATCGTTTACGTTGTGGTTTTGGTGCAAGAGAAAATGAGGGAAATGGCCTAAATATCGATTAGGATGGCCTGCATTTTCTACGTGGCATCTTGAATGCTGTGCTTCAGTGTACCGTGTACCGGTATGAACCTTTACCCCGGCGAATTTCTGAGTCGTCACCTCCGACTAAGCAAGATTCTGTTCCTCGCCGCTTCCCCTCCGCCTTGATTCGGTAAACGAGCCCGTTATCAGATATTCGACTCCTTGATAATCTCTGAAGCGGGCTCTAACGGAGTCGCTGTTCATGCCTTGATTTGAAAGGAGGTATTTCACTGTCTCATGATGCTGCCTCGAAACTGCTCAGAATAGTGGGGTCCAGGATCCATTCAACCATCAAGTATGAAAGTTTGACGAAAGAGTTTTGCAGAGATCTCTGGTCGGTGTTGAGTAAGTATACTGATACTTACAATCGATTTCCACATCACCACCCTGACCGTCCAAACACTAGAGACCTACAGTCGGTACACTGTACCTATCTAACGTACACGTTTGCCACACACACAGGCGAAAGAGAGGGGGAGGGAGAGAGAGGGAGCAAGAGCCCCTACTCATACCTAAAGTTCAAAGTTGCATCCCCTTCCGTCCCCAGTGAAGGCGGCAAATCCCCGACTCCCTGGCCCCAAGAACTCTCATTCCTTCCCAGCCAGAGAACCAACTCCCTCCCCTCGGTGAAGAAATCGTGCCCCACATAGCTTTTAGTGTACGGTTGTCCATCTAATGTTGCCGACTGGATGTATACCGCCTGGTAGCTCGGATCGAAACCCACCGTGCGTACGCGGGCCGTCTTGCCCGTGAGCGGGGAGGTAATGTTGAAGCTCTCAAAGAACGGGGCTGTGATCAGGTACACGTTCTGGCCGGGGTTGGGGAACAGGCCCATCATCGTCATGGCCACGAACGAGCCCATGGCGCCTGAGTCGTCGTTGCCCGGCAGGCCCGTGGGCGTCGGGTTGAAGAAGGCCGGAATGTAGGTGTGGGCCCGCGCGGTGGACTTGCCCGGTCGGCCGGCGTAGTGGTACTGGAAGACGGTCAGGAAGGCGGGCTCGTTGCCGATGTAGGTGATACCGCGGTCGTGGAGATAGTCGAGGCGGCGGGTGAAGGCGTCGGGGCCGCCGAGGAGGGTGATGAGGGTGGACATGTCGTGGGGGACGAAGCTGCGTCATGGTTCGTCTTAGTATTGATTCATGGAAGAAGCTACGCAAGCAAGAATTCGACTTACAACTGATATTCCCAGATGCTGGATTCAAAGGTCTCCGCGGCGTTGTTCTGCAGGGAGCAGGATCGGCCGCTTGTGTCAATGTTGGAACATGTTAAGGGGTCCTAAGCCAGGTATTAGTCTGCCATATCAAGAAGCTATCAATGATTTTGTCATGGTAGCGTGTCGTAGGTATACGAACCTGGTATCCCCAAGTGCCGTTCAAGTATTTCGGCTGGAAGAAGCCCTTGAATCCAGTATCCGTGCCGTTGAGAAATGAGGTCTGGTCTGCACGGAAGAGATTCTGCCAATATTTTGCAGTCCTTTCGTACTTTTCCGCATCGCTCGTCTTGCCCATCCCTCGAGCCATTTGTGCGATGGTGAAGTCATTGTAGGCATATTCTAGCGTGCGGGATATACTTCGTGTCAGGGTTCCAAAGCCTATGTAATCAAAGTCCTCCACGGGAACGTAGTTCAGTGCCTTCCAGCTCTGCAACCCTCCCCTGCCTTCGTTGGACCAGTCAAACGGCTCTTCTTCCGCATCTTTCTGCACCGCTGCATACCCGGCTTCCCAGTCAATCCCGCTGCTAATGTTCTTCACGTATGCGTCTGCAAGCACGACATCTGCGTTGGAGCCTCCCTGCGTGTAGCCTGCACTTTTATCAGCATCAATTGCGCCTTATCATGCCAAAATACATACCTTTGCAGAGTGACATGCGACAGTCAGGTAGCCATCCAAGATGTCGTTGCGTATCAATCAGGGAACGAACCATCCGAGTCAACGATGCAGGGTCAAAGATTGTCAGAAATGGTAGCTGAGATCGGAAGGAGTCCCAAAGACTGCACACGTCAGAGAATAAACCAATATCACGACGATTTCTTACCAGTAGAAAGAGTCAAAGTATGGCTCCCCACTTTCCCATAACGGATTCTCTCCGGTGTAATCCTGAGGGTTTACCATAGTCCTGTAGATCCCACTGTAGAAATTGGTCAAGGTAGATGCATTCACTCCGTTTCTGGATACCCTAATCGGTGCCATCTTCTCTGTCCACTTGTTGACTGCTGCCGCACGGATCTTATCGAAGTCGAAATCAGGTAACTCAGTCTCTGCATTTTGACAGGCCTGCTCGCTACTGATAAAACTTAGGCCCACGCGGGCTTGGACCGTGATTTCCGATGCTGCCTTGAAGCGTACAAAAGCACCGCCCTAAAACAGTCAATTTAGTACCCAACAGTAGCTGAAACGACATACCGGAAGAGGGTAGCCATTTATGCTGCGCGAGATTGTGAGGCTCTTCACATCACTACTAGCCCGCGCATCTACGAAGATACCAGTGTCTCGAACATCGGCCGCGCTCTGGTAATCAGCACAGAAGTATGGCACATAAGAGCCACTTCCAAAGCTTGGTAAGAATCGTGCGTGGCCAGTCATGCGTCCTGTCGTGGCATCAACGGAAACGGTCCCATTATCCTGGCGCGTGTCGGACAAGTCGGAAAGATCCAACAAGATGAGAGGACTCGACGATACATTGACGGGAAACCGAAACCGGAACAGAGACACATGATGAGTGGTAGTCATATCCACCTGAATCCCAGTGCTCATTGTCAACCCAAAATATCCCGGACTTGATTTGACGGAAGCGGGGTCATAGGCCGTCTTTCGCTCCTTCTTTGGGTAGACGCAGCCATTGACGTCGTCATTCTGGCACGTTGTATAAGGGAACAGAGGGAAGTTCCCGAGAGAGGGTTGGCCGCCGGTGCCTGAGTCGTGCAGACTGGAGAAGCCGGTGATACGGCTCCCGTCGAAGGCAAAGCCCCCTTGATTGTTTTGTGAATCTGTATCGGCTACGGCTTTAGCCATGCCATAGGGAATTGTCGCGCCTGCGAAGACATTTCCTAAATTGACACTGTCAGAACGATGCTCACAAGACAGAGGAAGGGAGGGCTGGCGGGACATACCTCCATTGGCACTCCCGATGAGAGGATTGATGTATTGCAGGACATCGTAGTCATCAATTGCTGCCGAGGCAGGGTCAGACGAGCCCAGAACGACAGGTAGGATCAAGAGGAGCGAGATCGAACTCCAAACGGCCATCTTGAGTGCCATAGGAAGAATAAATCGAGGGATAAGGCGCGCGTGTGGGCGAACTGGAAGCCGAGACGAACAATCGTTCTGGCATGCAGGCGCGGACTGTCAAGGGGCGCGATGATTGCCCCTGCCACAAAAAAGAGCAGCGCGAACATCTTGCCGGCCTAGCATAATGCCCCTGACAGCCTTGACAGGGTCATGAATGCAATGTAACCATTGTAGCTCCATTGGTCTGATGAGAGTCAATGAGCTTGTGCAGAGCGAGGTCGCTAGTCACACTTCCCGAAGA
Source organism: Aspergillus floridensis (assembly GCA_012184565.1). NCBI lineage: Eukaryota > Fungi > Ascomycota > Eurotiomycetes > Eurotiales > Aspergillaceae > Aspergillus > Aspergillus floridensis. The sequence continues at coordinate 36,375 of WOUI01000156.1, forward strand.
GAAGCGCTAATCAGCTTGCAGGGGGATACTGTTTAAGGTGTGTTTTTTAAATTCTGCCCGGCCCATAAGAAATTCAAAAAGCGTCGTACAATCTGTCAAAGGCATTGAGAGGGATTCAATGACGGTATAATAATAGTACTAGTTGTCGGGGGTTGGACGAGAGGAGAGAGAGGCTCATTGTGTACTTCGTACTTCCTCGTACGAGAGAATTGACATGTGGGTGGTTGTACAGTACTGTACTACAGACAAGCCACGGTCCAGTGACTTTGTGACTGCAAAGCAGCTAAACATTTCCTTCACAATTGCTACTTTGGTTACTTCAACACCTCCCATGACTCTTGTTGTTCCCAACTACCATTCCCCCATCATTTCTGGCCTAGAAAATCCAACAAAAATTCCCGAAAGATGATGAGGAGATTATACCACGATACTTTAACCTCCGAGAGCGATGAGCCTCGGCTCCTACTGCTGCGCCGGTCCAATCAGCAGGGCGGGCGGGCGGAGCTTCTGGAGGGGATTTGGCGGCGGGTCTCACTTTCTGATCGTGTTCCAGTTCCAGTTCCACTGTCGCGCCGACTCTCGATGGATCCGCAACCCTCACCGCGATAATCTTCAGCAATCCAGTAAATTGGGTTCTTGGTTCGGTCCGAGGGATCCATTGCGGCTTTCTTTCCCAGACTATCCGCTTCCCCTTTCTCTGTTGCCCCTGCCACGCTGCTTTTTTGCAGAGTCTCGCCGCCATGCCGCAGGTCCCAACAGTTCGCCTTGGATCCACCGCGATCCTCAGCAGTGTCCAACAACCTCTTCGCTCTTTATCTTCTTCTCGTCTGCCTGCCGCAGCTTCAAACCGCACAGCTTTACTATCTGGTCGCTTCTCTCCGGCTCCGAAACCAGCGTGTCGGGCATATTCTTCCACAGGTTTGTCCCGTCCATGTGACCAGCATGAAAGAACAGCCGAACTAACCTTACACATCTCTACACGAATCATACAGCCACTCCTCCCCCTCCTCGATCCCGTCTCCGCCGCTTTCTTGGCTTCACGTCACTCGCCGTTTTTGCCTTCATCGCCGGAGGATCCTACCAGACGTTGAAGACCGCCTCGGGCATGATGGACCTCCGACTAAGCACCGACGAGGAGACCCTCTCCGCCTTCATCCCCGGCGATGAGTTCACCAAGGAAGTAGACGCCTATATTCGCAATCATCCACTGGCCGTCTCGCTGCGCGAGGACCCCGCCTTCACCGAATCCCGCCCACACTTGAAGATGCCAGCACAGATGCGCGCGCGCAGTCTCACGGGCGGAACGCTGGCCGGGCCAGAGATGATTGTCGTGCCGCCGTTGGTGTTCTGCGAGGAGGGCGGGAAGAGCCTGGTCTCTCTGCTCTACCTTGGTCCCAGCCTCTGCGGGCACCCCGGAATCGTGCACGGCGGTCTCCTGGCCACCTTGCTGGACGAGGCTATGGGCCGCTGCTGCTTCCCCGCGCTACCGAACCGCGTCGGCGTCACCGCCAACCTGAATCTCGATTACCGCCTTCCCGCAATGGCGGGTAACTACGTCGCACTGCGAGCAGAGACGATCAAGGTGGAGGGTCGCAAGGCATGGGTGCAGGCGCGCATCGAGACGCTGCCGGAAGACGGCAAGGAGCCTAAAGTCCTGGTAGAGGCGAAAGCGCTCTTCATTGAGCCTAAGCAGGCTGCGGTAAGTTCGACTTCTCTGGAGCGCGTGCGGGACCGGTAAAAGCTAACGAAAACTCCACAGGCAATGTCCTCTCTGTACAACGTCACCGCTTAGACCATTAGACCACCGATACATATTTCTCTTACGTGCGGTTTTTTTTTATCCCATGCAAAGCACTGGATTCGAAAATCACCATGATTAGATCGTTCTTCAAGCGCATAGATGATATTTTCAGTATCATATAAATGTTTACACTTTTCAGATCAATGTGTATGTATATTACCTGGTTTGGCCGGCCCCGTTGCAACTCTATTGGCATCTCGCATATTTACTACTGAACATGACATGTCCGCTATGATCAGAAGACCTCCAAGAATGTCACATCGCCTGCGAAGGACGATCTGTGGACAACCTTTCCTGAACGCCTTTCCGGCTTTAAGGCAGATTCAACAGGGCCCGCGGCGAAAAAGAAACGTGCGTTTCCGTGGTAAATTCCTGGTTCTAGTAGATGTCGATGGCAGTAAGCGGAAGACATGGGAATGCAGCGTTGAGCCTTGCCTCGAGGTATAAATTTTCGTTGGAACAGTGAGTAAATTTATGCCCCCAATGCGTATTTTGGCTCCAAGGTAGTGGAAGACCACTATGGCATTACAGATAGAGGACTAGATTCTCTCCCTTACTACTCTATAATTGGATTCTATGACAGACTCTGAGACCAGCTTAGAATACAGTGCCATTAAGAGATGTGGGATTGGCTATCACTATACACTGCCAGCAACCTTGGCACCTTCAGGATCATGGGCCACTACCTCGATCTCCACGCGCATGTCGTCTTCGCCCAGACGGGTAACCCCAACGCAGGTCCAGAGCGGTTCATGATCTGGCATATACTTCTTGAAGTTGCGTACCATTGCTTCCAGGGCTTCGTGATTGATGGGCACATGGTATGAATTGACCCGGTACACCTGGGACCACCCTTTGCCTCCAGCATCCTGGAGGCAGAGCTCTACGTTGGAGAAGGCGAGGTCAATCTGAGCATTGATCTCTCTATAGTGTGATGGTCACAAGCCGTCGTGTGCTCGGTGCCTGAACCGCGGCATGGAGTACGTGTTTAACACCCGAGATGACAGCCGTGGCACGGCGCCGAAATCGGTGGTGATGCAGCTTCAAGCGCGCATCCAGCAGCTCGAGCAGATGTTATGGCTCCATTCCATCGATGTCGATTCATCTATCGCTCAGCTCAAGGCCGGGCATCTTACATCAATCTCCCCCTCCCATTCCCAACAACAGTCGAGAGAAGAGGAGCCCGTTGGGGCACTGTGCGCGAATGGACCGTTCGGTTTAAACGACAAGAACGGCGATGAGCAGGAGGTGCGCTTCTTCGGCTCCAGTAGTGGGCGGGTGGAGCTACTGCAATCCACTCCTTGTATGTCTCTAACCGAGGTCCATCTGAGTCGTGACTGACGAGCGTGACCACGCTTCACTGCTTCCGCTGTTGCAGTGCACAGCAACTCCGAACTAGCCTCTTTACCACGCGTCTCGCTTCGCTCGGGCCTGAACCGGTTCCTTCAAGATCCTGATCTAGTCCCTCCATTGACGAGGAGCTAGAAGAACATCTCATTGCGCTCTATTTCCAGTGAGAGCAACCGTGGCTTCAGCTTGTGGGTGAGCAACCTTCTCGACAGAGCTTGCGCCAGGAGGGGCGATATTGTCGTCCATTGCTGCTCTATTGCATACTGGCTATGGGCGCTCGCTACTCGGACTGGAAGTGCGCTCCACGCCGGACGACCAGAATACTGCAGGCGAAAGTCTCTTGGAAGTTGCCGAAGTATTGCTTCAATTTGATCTCCATCTCCGGTCCCCGAGCATCACCACCATCCAGTCCCTTGGCATCATGGCTATATTTTACGTTGTAAGTGATTAAAAGCTCCTCGGGTTTTTCTTCGCTGTCCCCGACTTGTTTGAAAGCTGAAATCTATTGTTTGGTTGAGGCGATCGGGTCTGACTCTAAGGGCTGGCTTAGCCATGGCATGGCCATCCGCTTAGCGCTGGATACGGGACTGAATCTAGATTCTGCGGCGCTGGAAAGGACTCATCGATTCCCCGAGATCGAGATCAAGCTCGCAAACAAATATACTAGTCACTTTACTGTACCGATAAGCTCTGGGCAAGCTACACCGGGCGGGTCTGCACCATGTTAGTAGGGTTGCCTACTTCTCCTCGCCATTCGACCCCTTCAAAATTGGATTACAGGACTGGTTTGGTGTTAGGGCACCCAATCCTCGGTGGAATTGCCCCCACCTGGGGGTGGACACTGCGGTAGATAAGTTAGCACTTACTATTCATACATGAGTAGGTAGATAGGCCTAAATACGTACACATAGGGGGAAATACGGAGTAATCTCCACTACGAAAGGTGAATTCCGCCCCTGGTGGTGGGTTTTACCCCGGATCATGCATACTATACTACAATACTTACAGTCTAGCCATATCATGATACTCACGCACATGTACAGTGCTTAGAGGTATAAAATAGCCCTTTGCAAGTCCTCTTTATATACTTGCTAGTATCTACCTACTACACGCTTCCAGGGAATCAATCCTTCTCGTCTTTCATATCCCCTTTCTCTTCTTCTTCCCTTCTACCACTCTTACACGATCTCTAGAAGATATAGCCTGCATCGTTGACCGATACCAGTGCATTCAATCTGGATCATGGAAAAGCGGCCGGTTTCAAGCAAGATAGTGATCTAGAGTCAGTAGCACCAGCTGAACTCTCCGAGAGTGCAACCGCTGTGGTTACGTCGAGCTCGTTCATGGACCAACTGAGAGCTGTGAAGGCTAACAAGCGGGCATGTCTAACCGGTGAGTACTGTGCCATCACTTCCAGCTCGAAATCTCTTGCCAAAGCGTTTGCCTGCTCGACCACTCCCATCTTGATCGGGTACGATCTGACGCTGATCGGCTCCATCATCGCGAACACTCAATTTGTTCACCATTTTGGCCGCTACGATGAGACCCAGCAGGTCTGGTCACTGCCCGCCAACTACCAACTCGTCTGGAGTATCCTGCAGTATGTTTCGGCCATGTCTTCTGCTCTGGGCTCCGGCTACCTGAACGACACCCTTCGGCCGCCGCGCTGGCTTCTTCACCACTGTTTAGTATGACTGCCTCCGCCCTTTCCCTCCTCTGGAGAACGTTCCACGAGACTATCTCTTTGCTCATCTAATTTTGCCGGCCTTTTGGTTATCTTGCGGCATTCCTTCTTGATATACCGTTGCTGGTGGTCGTCCTTTCTCCATATCTTCAAGTTTCATTCCAGTTCTCCCCCCCTCCTTCCTTTCCTTGGTGGGCGTAGGAGGAGAGGAGATTAAACGGTCTCAATCACCATGAAACAAATGTGCTAGAACAAAGTATGTGAATAGTATGCATCTGCCTCATAAAAGCTATAAACAGACTATCTGCACTCTATGAACGAACTCACTTTATACACATTAGTGTTCTGTAGCTCCTATTGGAACAGCTGCATTTACCACGAACTAGGTAAATTTGACGTCACCCGTGCCACATCGTTATTGCGGACTACTAATCTATCCCCCTATATATCAATCATCCATTCATTCAGCTAGCATCTACCAACTCCCCAACCCCTATCTTCAACCATTGAACCTTTTGCAAATTCCCTCCCGTATTTTTCATTGATTGATGCCATATCCAGAAAAACCAAGATGCCAACCTCCAGCCCCCAAACCCTCACCATCGACCCAACCCACCCGGAACCACCAACACGACACCACCACCACCACCACCACGACACCACATCCTCCATCCCCACAAGCCTCCCCGCCGCCAAGGCCACAAAGGCCCACCCCCGCAACCCCGGGGCGGAGAATGCTTCGATCTACTTTGTCGGGAACGCGACCACCATCATGTATGTTCTTTCCCTTTTCTGTCCTCCTGGTATGAGAAGGAAGTATGCGAGAGTAGAACCTGGCTAAGCTCTACGATAGACAATGGCACGGTATTCGGATTATGACTGATGTACGTGGCCTACTCTGGCTACATCGCTGATGAGGCTGTGTAATTCAGTATAGCGGTGGCTAATGATTTCGGTGTGACAAAGCCCAATTTCCTCCACGCAGGCGACCATGTCCATCTCGGGCCGGGGGTGACCTCGACCCGGAAGAAGGATCCGGCGGTGGATTTGGAGGATCTGCCCCGGGTGGATCTGGTGCTGCTTTCGCATTATCATGAGTATGTTTTTTTCTTTCTTTTGCTTTTTCTTTTTACTAGGTTTTACTTGGGGGGGGCAAGGGGGTTGAACACTCTTCAGTGGGGGATTCGGACGACAGGCAAGCTGCTTGAACTAGGGTTGTTGTGCCCTGTTCAATCCACAGCTAGCTGCAGTCGTGAAGGATGGCAGCGACAGGTTTGTCTAGCACATACGACCATAGGGTGTGGAAAATAGGGCTTCCCGTCCGCTCAGCCGTACTCAAGCCACACGCCGGGAGGTTAGTAGTTGGGTGGGTGACCACCAGCGAATCCCTTCTGTTGTATGTTTTTTTGTCTGTTCGGGGGCTTTTTTGGCAGTTTCTGTTTAATAGTTGTTGCTTGTTCAAGTCATCCAGACGGTATGACACTGATACGATGTGATGCAGAGACCACTTCGATCGACATGTAGAGGACTCCCTCCGCCGGGACCTCCCCATCATCACCACGCCGCACGCGCACTCGATCCTGACCTCCAAAGGCGACGACTCTTTCACCCGGGTCGCATCCGTGGATGTGTACGAGCAAGCGGTGGTTAATATCCGCGGCGACCACCCGCCGGACAAACAGCCCCGGTTGCGGGTGACTGGTATGCCCGGGAGGCATATCCCCCTGGCGAAGCCACTGGAAAAGCTGAATGAGCTTGTCGGCGCGGTAGGTCTGCGTCATCGTCGTCATGCCTTTTTCTTCACCTTTGTTCTCTTTGTCTGGTTTTGCTAGTTGTTTTCAACAATCTAAAAACCACCAGATCCCCCCCACAAACGGCTGGATGCTTGAACTCGGCTACAGCAGCAGCAGCACAACGATGACCGCCGACTTCACGCCGGGATACCGGATCTACATCTCCGGGGACACGCTGATGTTCGACGAGCTGAAGGAGATCCCGCGGCGGTATGAGGGGCAAACGATCGACCTGATGCTGGTGCATCTGGGCGGCACAACGGTGCCGTCGCCCGCCCTGGGCCCGTTGGCGATGATGGTGACGATGGACGCAACCCAGGGGGTCGAGCTGATGCGCTTGATCCGGCCGCAGGTGACGATCCCCATCCATTTCGACGACTATGACGTGTTCGCCAGTCCGTTGGAGGATTTCAAGGCCCAGGTGAAAGAGGCGGGGTTCGAGGGGGAGGTGGTCTACTTGGACCGGGGGGATGAGTATCGGTTTCATGTGTAGAGAGAACCCTCTGGGTGCGGAGAGAAGGAGAATGTAAGGGAAGTCAAAAGTACATCCAGTATACGTATACTGAGCGGTGGGAAGATGCAACAGGCTCGTGTCATTGGCGGGTTGGATTGCCTCCCTTGGCCAGGGTCTCGTTTGTGGAGTGGATCTTTTGAGTGCAGTTAATGGTCAAGGTTAAGGGGGTGGTCGGATATAGTACCGTGGACTAAGACGGTGTAGTTGACAATGAAACTCTTTTTTTTTTTTTTTGCCATCGAGATGGAGTAGAGAGGGACTTATGTCTTGGCTGATGATATTGGGGGCACGCCCCCACCAATCAATTGGGAATACGGGTTCTCAGTGCAGGGGTTATGTCGAAATAATCCTTGCAAGTTCGCACTTCTTAACCAAACTTAACAACGGAACCCAGGCCGATACACTCAAAGGGTCTGGGCGGATGGGAGAGGAGAAGGTGGAGGTGGAGAGTCATCCATGATGTAAGACTTGAAGGTGGACGGGTGAATCAGACGGTCCAGTCAGCTGCAATGCGCCATGCAAACCAGCCAGCCCTGCAGATTCCGTACGTACGTCTCCAATTTTATTTTTATTTCCTGTACTGTACATCTTGCAGCGGGATTAAGTCCGACCCTTCTTATTGCATGACCCTCGCTTCATGCTTTCCTCCTTTGTTTGCCATCCATCCATGCAGTGGTGGGTTGAAGTATATCCTCGTATCTTATACTTCTCCTCCCTTCCTTTCAGCCTCGTTTCAAACGATCAGCGTCCCCACACGTCATAGTGACACCAATCGCAAAAGTTCCTTCGATTGAGGACTTGTGAATATATGCTATGAAGTGAATAAAGCGCGATCAGGTCGATCATTGAATGCGAGGACCACAACCTCTACCTTCACATCAAACCTATCTATCTCCAGAGAAGAAACCCAACGTTCGCGAAAGTGTCATCTCAATCAACTCATATCTCCCATCACAAGCCTCCATCACATAACACATCTCCATCGCAAACCTTCCACCACATAACACATCTCCAACGAAAAGAAAAACCACAATGGCCAACGCTACCTTGAAGAGGGAGCCCGCTGCCTCCGCGAATAAAGTGCCGACCTTGCACACCATCCACAACGTCAAACGCTCCGTGTCCTACTCGCCTGCGCAGAACGGCGAGCACGCTGCTGCTGCGAGAGCGGCCGAGTCGACCCGCGGATGCGATCACATGGTCAAGTCCGCGTTGACGGAGTTGCTGAACGACGACGGGGTCAAGTCGAATGCCCGCGGGAGTCGGTCGGTGCAGAACATGCTCATGCAGAACGAGAAGAAGCGCAAGTCCCAGCGTCGGCAGTCTTTGCTTGAGCAGGGAAATCATAGGTGAGGGGGTGGGGGGTATGCGGCAGGCATGATGAGTTAAGCAATCTGGGATCACGTTGCTGCTGCTGGCATGTCTACTTTCATTGACTGGGAGGGGACGTTGCGATCTGCCTTGTCGACGGTGGAGACATGGTATAGATCTACTGAAGCTGGGGTCGATTGTATGGAGGCTCGGTAATGGTTTGAAGATCTAAGGATGGTCAGCACACGACGACCGGTGTCGACTCGAATGAACTGCAGCTCTAAAGACGGCGGAGCAGAATTGCAGAAGGTTTAGAAGAAAGCTGGAGGTTTCGTTGTCTTATTTTTCAGTTCTGGGATTTCCAAAAGGGCGGTTGCATTGCGTTATGATCCATGAGTACGATAATGATAATGAATAATGAGCTTCGGATTTCGACTTTATACTTTTAGTAACTGCAAGTGTTGTAGACTGGTCAGTGGGCGGCGCATTTGGCCTACAGTATGCCAGCTCTGTTTAGAGCACATAAGTATATGTCTTGTGGAGTAGTTTGGCTGCATGTGTCCTATTTATTAGTAGATATATGTCAAGCAGCTGACAGACAAGCCAAGAAAAGCACTACTTTTCCAGCAATGTCTGTGTTACTGACAAGCCTTGGTGGTTTCTGGGTTGGTGGAACTAATTGATAATCCCCGGGTTAAGCCACTCGCGCACTCGCCGACCGCCTCCGAGTGACTGCCCGACAAGCACTTGGAGCCTCCGCTCCGCAAGCTGCAGCTCCACCTCCCCTCTTCTCTTACCTCCAGTTCAACCTCCGTCCCTCTCTTCCTCTCCTCATTCTTCCGATCTTATCTGCACACGACTATCGCATGCGTGGTCCCCTCGCAGCTCTCGAAATCCTCCGATAGTCAGTCCCCGCAACTCCTCGTCCCGTGCTGCTGCCACCATGTCCAAGTCCACCAAGTACCTCCTCGTCTCGCTCCCCACCTCCATCACCCCCTCCCACCACCGCGACGACGCCCTCGATGCCGTCTCTGCCACAGTCGCCCCCGAGAATGGCTCCGTTGCCCCCTTCCCCATCCCAGAATTCAAGATCGGTACCCTGGATGCCTTAGTGCAGCAGGCCGATGAGCTGGCCAAGCTGGAGGCCGCCTGCCAGGGGGTCGTCGCCAAGGTCGGCGATGCGCTGAAGAATATCTTGGAAGGGGACGAAGCGCAGATCGAGAAGATGAAGACCGTCAACGATAGTATGCAACCCTACCCTCCTCCTACCATGACACTCCCTTTTCGGAGAATCTGTCGGTTAACGCAATGACGCAACCCTTCTGCCTTGATAGAGCCAGTGGACCAATATCTACGCACATTTTCCTGGAACAAAGTCAAGTATCGGGCCGATAAGCCTCTGGCGGAATTGATCGACTTGCTACAAAAGGTGGGTGGTATTTATGTCATGCGTCTGGTACGATTGGAATAGGCAGGGGACGGCGATTGTTGACGCCCAGAGCAGGAGGCCGCTAGTATCGATAACGACATCCGCACAAAGTATACCCAGTACAACCAGGTGAAGAATACGTTGGCGACGCTTCAGCGGAAGCAGACGTGAGAATTCCCTCTTATCATACCCCTATGTCTTGATCTAAAAGGCCGCGTGCTGACATTGGCGGTAGGGGTAATCTGTCCACTAAATCGCTCGCCTCGGTCGTCGACCCGCGCACCCTGGTCCAGGATTCCGAATACATCGAGACGCACCTCATCGCCGTGCCCGCTCAGCAGATCAAGGAGTTCCTCAAAACTTACGAGACAGTCGCGCCGATGGTGGTGCCGCGGTCGGCCACGCTCGTGGCCTCGGACAACGACTTCACGCTGTACGCCGTCACGACTTTCAAGAAGCACAGCGTCGAGTTTGTACACAAATGCCGTGAGAGCAAGTGGATCCCGCGCGACTTCAAGTACGTCGCCGGCGGCAAGGAGGAGGAGCGGCGGGAGGTCGAGCGCGTGGGCGGCGACGAGCGCAAGCTCTGGGGGGAGACGCTCCGGCTGGGCCGGACGGCGTGGAGCGAGGCGGTCATGGTCTGGATCCACGTGCTGGTGCTGCGGGTGTTTGTGGAGACGGTGCTGCGATACGGGCTGCCATTGGACTTTGTCTGCACTTTGATCCGGGTAAGTTTTCTTATACTGAAAAAGGAGGAGGGTGAACTCAGCAGAAGGCTAATTTAAAACGACAGACCGCGAGCTCGAAACAAGCGGACAAGGCGAAACACAACCTGGATGACAAGTACTCGTATCTGGCGGGCAATGCGTTCGGGCGCGACAAGAAGGGCCGGGTGAAGCGCGACGACCCGAGCGAGATGCACGGCGAGGGAGCCGCGGCGGCCGATTATACGGCATACGTGTATTATGACTTTGAGTTCCAGTGATTACTGCCATGGTGTTTATTCTACCTGAGCTTTTTCTTCTTCTTTTGTGTTGTGGATATGTATAGCGTACATAGAGTCGAATGGCATGCTTAATTGAGCCTTGCGTGACAGTTTGTCTACTCGATTGTTTTCAATGCCGGTGAGAGAAAAAATATCTATTTGTATATATACAGAATCAACGCAGCCCACCGTTCTTCTGAAGCTCCATCTGCACTCTATGCAAGACAGCAAAAATCATCAACAGGAAATAGTCTATATTTCAGTCACCCTATCCACCGCCCCTCTTTTGCCCCCCTGGAACAAATAAATCTAAATCTAAGCAGACTTAGGGGGGAGGTACCCCTTGGAATCGAGATACTCAATGATCTGGCGCACAGCCTCCTGCACAGGGACCTCATGGTTCTTGATGTGCACCTCGGGCTTCACCGGCGCCTCGTAGGGGGCACTGATGCCCGTAAACTCCTTGATGACGCCCTCACGGGCCTTCTTGTAGAGACCCTTGGGGTCGCGCTGCTCGGCCACCTCCACGGGCACATCGACGTACACCTCGACGAAGGGCAGACCCGTCTCCTCGCCGGGCGTGGGCACCTCGTGCAGCTGCCGGGCGGTATCCCGGTCCTTGCGGTAGGGGCTGATGAACGAGGTGATGGCGATCGAGGCACTGTCCGCGAACAGCTTGGCCACCTCCGCGATCCGCCGGATGTTCTCGTTCCGGTCCGCCTCGCTGAACCCCAGGTCCTTGTTCAAGCCGAACCGGATGTTGTCCCCGTCCAACCGGTAGGCGTGCACCCCCCGGTCGTGCAGCAGTTGGTGCTCCAGTTCCACGGCCAGAGTCGATTTGCCGGACGCCGACAGGCCCGTCAGCCAGATTGTGAGGCCTTGTTGTTTGCGCAGGTTGCTGCGTTCGCTGCGCGTTAGGGCGCTGGCGTGGTAGGTGATGTTTCTGCGGTGGGTTAGTGGTGGTTGGTGGTGGGGGGGGGGAGGAGAAGGGGAAGGAGAAGGGGACTTACGTGGCCATTTTGAAGAAGGATTGAGGGTTGAGGGGGAGTGATGGGATGAAGGATCTGGGAAGAAGGAGATGTAGGAAGAAGAAATAAGAGGAGAGGAGGGGGAGTCGGAGAGAAAAAGGGCGAAACCTGGCTAAACTACTTTCCTACTCACTCACTCATTGGCACGGCGGCGGGGCCGCCGCCGATCGCGGGGTGGATTAAGAAGTTGATTTTGCCAAATTGCGTTATCGTTGGGCGGTGAGTCTACTGCGGGTCTCTTTGGTCGCTGGCAACTCAGTTGGCTCAGGCACGCTGCTGCGACTTGTTAAGGTTGGTTTGGTTACGTATGCCGCCGCGGGGCCTGGGCCCCGCTACTACGTACAACCTGTACAACCTGTACAACCTGTACACAACTCAGGGGACGGTGGACCGTCGATATGATTCAGTGGCTTCTATCGTTGTCTCTGGGTGACTCCTTGTCGGAGATGTATATTCATCTATGTGATGCGTACTATGGCATGATCTTGTTTATCGTTGCCCTGCCAGCTCTATCACCCGCTTCGCCGCGGCCTCGAACTCGTCAAATGCCTCCAGCGGGAGTCCACTCTCCGCGATCTGCGACATCAACCGTTAGCAAATAACCTCACGCGAGCCGGAGCCAGGCACCAAGCATTTACCATTCGTTGGCCTTCTTTCTCGTTGGTCCCCCGCAGCCGCACCACTAAGGGAATGCGAACGTCTAGATCCTGGAACGCCAGCAGAATCCCCTCCGCGATCATATCGCACCGCGTCAATCCCCCAAAGATGTTCACAAAGATGGCCTTGACTCGCGCGTCCGACAGGATGATCTGAAACGACGCCTTCACCGTGGCCGACGTCGCCTTGCCCCCTGTGTCCAGGAAATTGGCGCAGTGGCCGCCATGCATCGTCAGCGCGTCTACCGTGTTCATGGCCAGCCCGGCGCCGTTGACTGTGTGGGGTTAGTTGGTGGTCATCGTGTCGGTTGAAGAGAGAGGTTTCTTACCTAGTGTGCCTATACTTCCCTCTCCATCCAACCTACCATTCAGGATGAGCATCATGTTCGGAGCGATAAGGCGCAAGCGCAAAACTTACTTGACGTAGACGATACCGTCTTTCTCAGCTAGGACCTCTTCCGGCACCTCCTCGGCTGGGTTTCTCAGGCTCTGAATATCTCCCTGGCGTCCTGAACTTCGGAAGGCAGCATCGTCAAATCCAAACCGTGCTTCACGCACTTCGAAGGCCTCCGTAGCATTCGCTCGGACTTCCAGAAGGTATGCCTCCTTCTCCGTGAAAATCTGCCAGAGCGCCTGGATGAGCTCGGCCAATTTCTCTTGCGACTCGGTTGGAAGCTGCAGGTGGGAGGCAACAGCCTTGATGGGCGGACTTGTGCTCTCGAGACCCGGGGTCTCGTAAGGAAATGGAAAGCGACCGGTGTGCTCGGGGCTGAAAGCGGCGGTCGACGATGCAAGGATGCATGGAGACAGCGCGGTTCTGTCCACAGTCAGAGTCAGGAAGAAGTCCCCATCCGATGAAGCAGTCTCTTTGACCGCGATGGACTTCGCTCGGAGCATGTCGAGCGCCTGGAACGGCTTCACGTAGAGGCTCCGGTTTTGCTGCTGTGGCGCTTTGTGACTGACATCCACCGTAGCTCTTCTCATTGTGTGGAAGCTTCTTTGTTGGCTTACGCCCCTGGCAAACTACAGCGGTTGAGAATCTTGATGATGTTCTTGCTCCGGGACAAACTCACATTGGCATCATGGGCTAGCCCTCGACTCCTCAGGAGAGTCTTCATACCCTCCCCAAATTTCTCTGGGTGGTTCACCATAACCGCACCGGCGCTTTCGAGCGCCTTATATTTGGCTTTGGCGTCGGGCTCTCCAGGAGCGGTCCAGGCACCGGCATGGCCCATCACGCGTCCTGCGGGCGCATGCTGACCTCCAACTAGAGCCATGATGGGTCTATTCGCAGTATCAGCATTTGCAAGCTAACATGGCACCTCAGGCGGCACACATACTTGGGATTGGCGGTCCTCCGGTAATAATCTCGGATCCAGTCGGCAGCATCCATCTCGGCCGTCCCCCCAATCTCTCCGACCAGGACAATACCTTCCGTCTCGGGGTCACTTTCGAAGGTCTTCAGAGCGTCGACAAAGTTCGTCCCAGCCAGCACATCCCCTCCCATGCTAATACAAAGAGTTTGGCCCAAGCCCGCACGGGTCGTAGATGCAGCAGCCTCATAACTCAAGGTACCCGACTTGGCTACGATGCCAATCTTACCTGGCGTGAAGCATGGCAAGGGCTGGAATCCAATGCGGCATTTCCCTGTCACCGAGATGATACCCGGGCAATTGGCCCCGACCAACCTTGTCTTTGACTGGGTTTTGAGCATCGAGTGCACCTGAACGTACAATCAAAAAGATGGTCATTTTGCACGGAGAGAAAGGTCCTTACACGCAGCATATCGTGAATCGGAACATGCTCTGCTACAGCCACAACCAGTGGAACCTCCGCCTCAATGGCCTCCTCGATAGCCGCGGCAGCTGAACTACCAGGCACGTAAACGGCGGACGCATCCACCCTCACATTCTTCTGTGCCTATAAGCCAAGTCAATTCGTCCGCTCTGTCTCTATCTCAAAATAAAACCTCAGGAGCCAGCAAAACCATGCTACATACCTCTTTAACAGACCGAAACACCGGAAGACCCAGGTTCTCCCCCCTAGCATTCTGCTTCACGCCTCCGACGACCTTCGTCCCCCAAGCCAAAGATTCTCTCACATTAGCAGTCGACTAGAAGAAACGGAATCAGCCATTCCACTCTTGCCAAGTTCGTATCTGCAACCCTAGCGCACGGTACCTGTTTACCTACATGACAACCATCAGTTACCCCAGGGTCGACTATATAGATGGAGCACGTGACCTACCAGGAAAGCCCTGGAACAACACATGCGTATGAGCCCCGATCTTGAGATTCGGTAGTGTAGCTGCATAGTTCTCGGTTCTGCGTGCTGAGGTCGTAAACCGAGCTCTTGGGCTGATGGATTGGAGCCTCGAAGGCGTCGTTCGCCGCGCCTGCGCGGGGATGCCGCATAAGCGAGTCATGGGTTTCGTCGCAACTTGGGTCGGATCTCAATGGGGATTAGACAAGGCAGTCATGCAATTGAGCCAGCTGATGCTTATACTCTGTCTCAAATCTATGATGTTTTTGATGTGGTTATCCCAAATGCCAAGGTAGTAAAAGTAAGGAAGGGTCGACAACCGGCACCGCCAATGATGCGGGGAAGTGATAAGTGTAAGAAGCACAACGGGGAGTAAACCTGGAATCGAAACGCTAGGCTGCGGGCGCCTCGGAGGATGAGCGGACCTTTAAGAATGTACTGTACTGTGCTACTGTACAGTGCCGATCCCTACTCTCTGACTTCACATTGGGCGAGTTTCCGAGGTCATTGTGGGGACTTTGAGGCCAGAAGAAGGCGTTGTGATTGGGTCTCTCGGAAGTTGCTGGGCATCGGGGGTTGCCTTAGTAGCCGGTCTCGGAACGACGGCACTTGGGTGATGGTGTCGGACTGGCGATCTGGGCGTTGGTACAGGTTTTTCGGGGGATTTTCGGGGGGAGGGTAGTGGTAGGCAGGGTCTTGTTGTTTCATCTTCTGAGGTATGAGATACTCATATTTGTTCGGGGGTCTATGCAGGTGGGTGTGCCAATACTCGTCCTTTGAAGATACAATGATATATTTGAGGCCTTTTCTTAATCCAAGGTTGTCTTAGAACTCAAGGCACTTACTCCGAGGCACAGTGCCTTTCCGTGATCGATCAACTGAATCAAATTATGGGATATGGGTTGGAGCTGTCCCCAAGATTTTCGGCAGTATCGGGCCCACGGCATCCGCGCGCAGTCGGCTTGAATGAGACACCTGAGTGGAGATCTTGAGATGCATAGATCATGAAACGCAGCCAGAGACTCATAGCAGAACAAGTAGGATGGACTGGGGTGATCTGCGACCTGCAACAAAGTATTTCTCTTCAACAGACATCTGGAAGACTTCAAGCAAGTTACTGTAGCGCTATCATCTAATGGTAGAGAGTATGTTGCCAGTGGACATGAGCTCCAAGCAAACAGATAAGAAGACGGAATCACCCTCCGAGATAGAGATGCATACTAAAAAATGAGACCAACGCAAGCTGTAGTCCATCATCCTAGAGGATTCAGACGAAAGACATCCACGCGCTCATAAATCCTTTCTATTCTCTCAACCAAGCTCATGTCTGTAAAAACAGATGACATTTCCCAAAAGAACCCCCAGCCCAGACTCGGTTTAAGACTCCCTTATCCCCTTTAAAAAAGCTCCGCGCTGAAGTGGGTTCGAAAGGGTCCCCCACACCGTGCTGAAAACACCGATTTGCGCCTGGTTTTTTTGTGTTGTACCTCCTTCCAAATGCGATACATTTAATAAAGAAGGCGTATGGAAGAATGTGGATGAAAGAGATATTGAGGTGGAAAAAGCATGACTGGCTAAATGTTGGTTGGAGGAAGACGTATGTAAGGGAAGAAAAGACCATGCTCATCATTAATTCATCGGGAAAGAAGAAGAACAAGGGGTTTTCTCTATTTAACCACCGATCTGTTCCTGGTGGACTTCAAGGGTGTCTCCATCGGCCATTTCGAGCTGTTGCGGAAGAGGGAGATGTTAAACTGGGGTTTGTTTTCTCTTGTGTAGGAGGGTCGAAGCGGTGGAGGGATGCCATTTTGGAGGGGATTGTTTGCTGGTGAGGGGAGAAGACAACCGCAAACGCTGAGCACCGGCGGTGGCGCTAAGGATGATTATGATGAGGGGGAAGAGGGCAGTGTACGTACAGTGTCTGGCGTATCCTCAGGACGCACACGGGTACCATCGAACAGGAAACGAACGGTCGAAGGCTGTTTGCCCTGACGCTCGCAGAACGCATCCATCAACTTCTTCAGCTGGGTTGACCGCTTGATCTTGAAGAAGACCTCGTTGTTGTTGTCGGTGACTTTGATGTTCAGGTGCTCGACGGGAGCCGGGGCATCACCGCCGGCGGGCGAGGCGTTCGCGTCGGCCATCTTGTTTGTGGATTATTGTAATCTGTAGGTGGCAAGATAGAAAGTCAGCGCTGCGGAGGGGTTCCTGTCGCATTTGACTGTGGATTGCTCCGGGGTTGAAAGATGGGGCGACGAGGAGAGATAGGTGTAGGAGGAAGGATTTCTTACTTCTTGTGGTTGATAAGTTTTCTGGAGAGAGATGAGGGTGACGGGGAGAAGTCAGGATCAAGATCTTTGGAGAAGTGAGAAAGTGACAGAGGGAGGAGGAAGCGCTGAAGTGGAAAGAAATAGATCGGGGTTAATAGGTTGGCGGCGATGGCAGAAGCAACCCTCTTCCCTCCCCCACCGGTGATGACTGACGGAGAATCTATTTTTGCGGCGCAGGTCCAATCGGCCGCAGTAGCACCTTGGAGGCTTATAGGCCGCTGCTTGACTGTACAATAACTAACTACCTGGCGAAGTGAATGACATCGCTTTCCTCTTCACTCCTTCACTCAGTCGTCGCTTTTTCTTTATCTTTGCTTTGTTGCTTTTTGCATGATTAGTTGCAACTGCCTCAGTCTCTCCTGCTCTGTCCGATTGTAAATTCCAGCCTGCGTTTGCATTTTACTGCTACTCAAAATATATCATTGCGTCATGGTAAGCAAGACCGCATTGCTCCATTGGACATCTCTCGTCTCTCAGCCTTGAACATGTAATTGACAGTTGACCAGGGCGGACTAAAAGAGGATCTGGCATATGACCCCCCCTGCCATCCACGAGCGGTAAGTTTGTCTTCCAGCATCATGTGAGAGACATATCTATTGACACCCAGCAGTGTGCCATTCAAGGTGACTTCACCTGAGCCCTTCTCCCAGCGACAAAATCACTGACTGAGCCCTGACAGCTTGTCTGACCAAGAACTCATACCAGGAAGAAAAGTGCCAGTCACAAATCAATGCCCTCTACGAATGCTGCAATTCGTTCTACAAGGAGCAAGGCGAAGAAGCGAAAACCCCGAGCTGTCCCAAGCCCAGTCTTCTGCGACTGAGGATGAAGCAACGAGGCCAGGAATCCTAGCTTGAACGCGAGCTTCTGACAGTTGCTTTGTGTTGCTGTGTAAATATGTATAAAATACCACACCGAGCGTTGCAAATATCGAAACACGAGGCCAAAAACAATTGACCAAAACACTACTGTAGAGTTGTGCGAAAATTCCAGGCCGAAATTCGAAAGCTGAATGTAGCAATTCCTTTGCAGTCTGAGCTCTCATATAAGTGAAGAGCTAGGCTAGTTGTAAGAACTGCAACTCCCTCTAAGACAATCGTGAGCACGCAAAGAGGCCGATTGACCTGGACGAATATTGAAAACTCTCGCCCCGAGACTCTAATGACTGCCTATATGACATTTGTTGAAGAAAAAAAGAAATAGAAGGAGGGAAGGAAAAAAATCCACGATATTTGAATGCGCGGATGTGGCCGCGCTAGACCTGGTTGGGCCTAGTGACTGAGCGGCCCCAAAACACGGCCAAGCCGAACAAGAGAAGGAAAGAAGGTGCAAGTTCACTGAAGTTCCAGTTCTTCCTTAAACCCTGCTTGGGTGCTTAACGCCTATACCGCGCCATTCCTCTCCCCCCACCTCACGTCTCCTAGAACAGGGTCGCATCGAGTGCCACTTTTCAATTCCTTCGTTTGCGCTCATGGCTCCCCTGACTACGGTGACTGGCCCGGGCGCCCCGGCCGGCTTCACCTCCATCAATGTAAGTGTTCCCTGCGGTTCTGTTGAAACGGCCGTCCAGCCGGTGCGCTGACGTTGCGTCCAATATCCAGCACCAGCAACCAGCGCCAAATAATACCGATGTCATCGAGATTGATGATAGTGATGATGAGCCCATGGATGAGACAGAGGATATCGAAATTAATGACGACGGGGACATGGAAGTTGAGGAGGACGAGGAAGACGAAGAGGATGAAGAGGAAGAGGAAGACGACTACGGCGACGAAGAGGACAGCCCAGAAAACGACTCCGCTGAGGATTCGAATCGCAGTGAATCGCCCCTGGACCTGAGTCCCCCTCCCACCGAACAAAGTACGACGGATACAACCTCTGATGACCGGGAAGTTGCTAATCGTATGCTAGATGGTTTGGCCGCTGCCGCTACCCCGGACCTCTTCACTTCAGCAGGCGCACAAGAAGCTCTACACCCTCTTCGTCGCACGGCGGACCGCGTGACGCGTCAGATCGAAGCCTTCGCCGAGAAGTTGGATCGTTTCAAACAGCAGGGAAACCGGTCTGGTGAGCTCGAGGACTACAAAGCTGCCTACCAGCTGGTGAGAAGCTACCAAGAGCTGGCGCGTGGCACGATCCAGGATATACAAAAAGACCATACTTTGAAACGCGCGAAGCTGGGATTTGGCGCCAACCGGGCCAATGGGCCAATGGACGCCAAGGCACAAGAAGAAATCCAACGACTGCAGCTCGAGGAAAGCACCTGGCAGCTTTTCTGCAACCTCATCACTATCGCCAACCCTCACCGCATAGCCAAATCCAAAGAGAGACAAGCAACCGCTTTCCAGAACTTGCACCGCTACTCAACCGACCGCGAAGTTTGGGAGCAATTCCTCGATTCGGACGCGTACGCGGTGGAATGTGTGGTGATCCTGAAATGGCTCGAGTACACCGCCAAAAACTCGTCGCAGGATATCGACGATCTGATTTCGGAACTGGAGACACAAGCTCAGCGGGGTCAGGGCTCTTGGTCCTTCGGCTGGCTCTACACAAAGGAGACGATCAAGGGACACAAACGACTGAGAGCCTGGCCTCAGCCACTTGAGCCTAACGACCCCGGAATCACCGCCTCTTTGCTCAAGTCAGAAGACTCCGAACCCTTGGTTACTCAGTTGGATCCCGATGCGATCACGAGACAGAAGCAGAATCTCCAGAAACAGGATCAATACTACGAGCGCGCTACCTGGATGACACTCTGGAAGATGCTCAGACAGGGTGAGAGCTGGTCTAAGATCCGGGAGTGGTCTGCGGAGAGGCTGGAGCCCTGGAGAGCGGTCAGTATCTGCGGTTCCAGTGTTGACGTAGAGACTCACAAAGGACGCACGCCCGTTGACGATGGACACACGCGCTTGATGAATTGGCGGTCTCAGGAGACTTGGAGTGCTGCTTGTACTGCTCTAGCGCGGAACCCAAAGATTGAAGACTATGAGCGGGCTGTTTTCTCGTTACTTTGTGGCGAGACTGAGGCCGCTTTCAAGATCTGTCAAAGCTGGGATGACTTCCTCTACGTCTATTTCAACCGTGCCGTACTCTCCCGTTACCAAGGCTTCTGCAAACAGCTCCAGCGGAAGTTAAGTCACTCGCCCACTGCGCAAGTGCCCTACGTTGCGGAGCCGGCAGGTTACGATGAAGTGAAGAAGTTCATAGAGTTCACCCGGGATCACGACCGCGTCGGTTTTGAGGCGCGCAACCCTTACCGCACCATCCAGGCAGCCATACTGTCTAGAGGGTATGACAAGTTCTTCTTGTCACTAGCCCACGCCATCTCTCAGGTTGCGAACAATCCATCGGACGGGTCATCTCTGGTTCCTGAGATGCTACATATGTCCGTGGAGGATAGTCTCCTCATTACTGCGACAGACCGCGATGCCTTACGGATTGCAATTCACTTACTTATTGTTACCCGACGTCTCGGAATGGTACGGTCGGATCCCACGTTCTTTGACCATACGTCTGTCAACATCATCGGGTATATTGCCAACCTGGAGGACGCTGGTCTCGTTGATCTAATCCCTCTATATGACTCTCTCCTGCCCACTCATTATAAGCGTATCATTCTGGCGCGCGTCATGATTGAGGTTGTTGACCCAAGAGAACGGAGGCTCCTCGTCCAACTCATTGAAAAACATGGACTTGACGTTGAAGAAATCTTGGAGACCCAGTGGGAGTATATCAGCCACAGGATTTCCGCCATCGACCATTCAAGGACAATGAAGTTTACCTCCAAGGTTGTAACACGGAAGGATGGCGACCGCGAATTGGCTATCCCAAGGCACGATTTCATTGGAACAGAGATCTCCGACGTCGATGAACGAGTGATTCGGAGCCTGGAGTGGCTCCGTTTTGTTGACGGACAATGGGGCAAGATCTGTCAGCTGGGATCCCAGGTGTACCGGAGATTCTACAGTACGTCCGTTGTCTCAATATTTCGTCCGCCATGCTAACAAAATCGCAGGAACTGGAAACCTGGCCGCTGCGAGAGAGCTGAGCAGACGCATGAACCTTTCCGACATTTCCCGAGAGTCCTTTGGGTTCGATCTGGCGGCAATACTCAAACGCGCTATGTACCCCGAACGGGACTTTTCTGCCTCAGAGCCCTCGAGTCCTATCAAAAGCATACCGTTCACTTCTCCACACAAACGGAGTCGCTCCAAGACAAACGGCAACCCAATTGCGGGTGACACAGGTCTCCTGCTGCAACAATCCCAAACTATGCGTGATTTGGAAACCTTGATCATGGCGTTCGACGGCCTCGAGAAGTTTTCTCTTGCTTTGGAGAATTTCGACACGTAAGTCCCGGCGCTTGTTCGTCATGCAAAAGAAGCAATGCTCACTAGACAAAGTAGGGCTAGGCAAAACCGGGACTCTGGCGCCATCAAAGATCTTCGAGAGAAAGTCCAGGCTGCATTAGCTGAAGCCAGTGACCCTGTCGACTGGATGCTCAGGGATTGGCTAGTCGGCGCTGAGACGGGTAAGCACCAGCCTTCGCCTATGAATGAGAGATCATCCCCGACTGATTTACCAAACCCTTCACAGATTCCGAGCAAGCAGAGTTGGAAGAAATCCGAAACATGTACATTCCTGAGGTATTCCTCAACTACCACAACGCCCTCTTCTTCTCGGCCCGAGTCCTCAACAGCGAGATCCTCGTGCAGTGCATGAACCTCGCGGTCCAGGTCTCGGAGAACGAGTTACTGACGCAGACTTTCGTGGCCTCGCGTCGTATGCAAGAGCTGGTGGTTGCGCTGGCGCTGTCTAGCAAAGCCATGGTGAACACCCGAGCCAAGCCCGGGGTGAAGGTACCGGGAGGCGAATCGTTGGGGCTCTGGAATGTGGAGACGGTTGAGGGAGAGGAGCTCGACGACGGCATGGCGCAGTGAAGCACACCCAGGCTCAGACGTGTACTTACTGTTGTAATATGACACAAGAGATTCACGACGGATCGGCATGATGCATGTATGTACATTAGCCTTTTCTTTGCTTTTATTTTCCCATTTACGCCCTGTCTGTCTCAGTCGTCGTTTGTATGTTTCTGCGATTGAGACGCAGTACTTTGCTTGCATGTATGTTGGATTAGACTGGGGCTTTGAGAGGCGGTCTAGGGAACTCATTATCAGGCGTCTTTGACTAGGGACTTCATTGCAACACGGGCCTTTGCGTGGATGGAAATGGGATCCATCACATTCATACAGTACACCTCTTTTGTTTCACTTACTGATTCACATCCCGTATGGTAGTGGCGCATAATTGAGGGTCCAAGAGCACACACATAGTCCAACCAGCCAGCCGCACCGCAGATTCAGAAACACCCCACAGCCTAGCTAGCACTAGTCACAAAGGATCATGGTCGGCTCGACCAACCCGTCGGAAATCCGAGATATGGGAGCTGTATTACACATACTTTGGGGGTTATGTGTACAGTATATGCAGGTGCGGGCAATTGTGGCAGTAAAAGCGCGGACACAAGCCCGGGAGAGGGATTTAGGGTGGCATTAGTTTAGTTGACTTAGCTTGGGTGATTTAACTTTTCGATGTTATTGAGAATATTATCATTTGTTGGGTGGACTGATAGCTCCTCCTCCTCCTCTCTTCCATCAATATTCGGTTACATTTGCGGTGAGGAATTAGGATTCTTGTCTTGTGATAAGATTTTTGGGGGGGGGGGAGATAACTTGTGTCATGGAGAAGGTATACGTATGCTCCGGATGTATCATGGATGTATGGGCTGTGTGGAAGATCGCGAATTTTTTATCATGAAGAAGATACTCAAGGTTATCAAGATAAAGGACTCAGCCAATATTATGTTCCTATCTGAATGGGGGCAAGCCCACTGAGGAGGAGCTGAGAGATGGATCCGATGGTTCCCCCCCACGCGCAAACACGCGCGAGGGCAGAGAGCTGACGACAGCTGTTTGTGGCTATGCTTTTGTGGTGAAGGGATTCTGGCCTCTTGAGTGGGAAGGGGTCAGGACGAGAGGGTGGTTAGGTGCTAGTATGGTCGGGTCTTATGATACGGTCTGGATGGGTAGTGGTCTACGTGCAGTGCCTTACTTGTCTTGCCTTGTTTGGGTTATACAGGGTGGTGGTACCTGTGCTGTACCTGGGCACTAACTATCGGATGGGTTTGACTTTCAGGGCGAGAGGTTTGTCCACGGGCATGGGATGGATGCCCTGTCGGAGTGCTTTGTCGTGCGTAGGAGATGATGGATATCAGATGAGACTCTGGGATGTACTGAATGGATGGGTGGTTGGGGGTTGTCTATCGATTGACGACGTAGAATAGACTGTGTCCCCCCTAGTTTGATTAGACAATTGGTAGGCAATCCATAAAAGAAAAGATAACGAATTCGAGAAAGGCAATGGGATGTGTATGTCTGTGTCTGTGTAAGTGCCTCATGATATCCTTTCCGCCAAAGTCAACCTATGTGTATCGGCTGATGTCACGCCGCCGTCAATAGGCCGAACAGGAACAATAACCCAAAGTGAACTACTACCGGCTGAAGCCAGGGCAATTGATTCTAGTCACATAGCCAATCAAGTCAAGAGTCCCAGACCAAAATTCACAACCTTAACTTCCTACTATGAGCGCACTAGACTCCTACTAGTGAGGTGTCCAGAACCCGAAGTTGCGTAACGACGTGGAATGGGTCCCCCTCCCTTTTGCACCGCCCCCTTCTGCCAAGGTCCGTCTATCCGTATCTGGGTCGTTGGCCCCGAGAGCTTTGGACCTGGGTTTGCCTTCTTTTGGGTTCGAGGAGAAGGAGAAGAGGATTGATTATAAGGAGCTGGGGCTTGAACTTGTTTGTGCGTGCTGTTGGTTTCTGGGAGGGTCAATCTCAAGGCGAGGAACGAATACGTCTTGATGAGTATTGTAGTTATGCCGGTCACAGGTCACAGGAATAAGACGATGTACGAGTACTCCGTAGGGTGCAGATGATGCTTCGGCGTCTTCCTCCCCTCGTCCTTTCCCCCGTCTAATAAGTTCGAGGGTGGGTATAGCAATCTTGCAATGGAGGTGGATCCGGTCTCCACCGGTCACAGCATGGCAGGTACGGACGGATATTACGTTAGTTGCATGGAACTATGGTGGCATCGAGTAGCGGTCATTATTGATAGAGCATTGGTACAGTGGATTGAAGTTGATTTTAACTAACCATATGTAATCTTCCGTTGAAGTACGTAGCAACTAGCAAGTAATGATTCTTATACTTTCGATCTAGAGACTTTATGCGCGCGGGGTGGGACCCTCCCTTTCTGGGTCCTGGCTTCGGTTCGGTTGGCTGGGGGGAAGAGTTAATCAGTGGCCGGGTTCGTTCTCCATCATGGCATGGAAACTTATGCTGCAGGACGCACGGAAGGTCGTTGACGGAGTCGAAGCGAGGGGTGATGGATGGAAGCTACGGAGTGCAGTATTCTCACTTGGCAGTGGTGAGCTAGATAGAGGGCGTGAGACAGGCGAGATCGCTCTATCTTGCCGAATGCGAGGTGGCAATAACCCTACCTAGCGGTGATGCTACTGAGTGTTATGATAGGATGGACCTGATTAAGCTGGCTGTGACCTGCTGGACGACTCATCCAGCATTGACAGTGCTAGCTAGACCAGTGTAGAGAGAAGGAGCTCGATGGGCGTTTGTCATGGAGCATGATTCCATGGTTGCTTCCGGATGGATGCTGAACTAACACTACACATTATTGAGTAGTGTATGTAATTTATGATTGAAGTTAACCTCACCTGCCTAACTGGCAACGGCACTGGCACATGGACCACACCAAGCAAGCAGATTGAACAAATAATTCTAATTTGATTAAGCAAAATGTAAGTTGGGGTTCTAGAAACGGACCCAGCCATGATAATAACATGAGATAATCAACCCGAAAGGACGAAAAGGGAAAAGAAAGGGGAGACAGAAGAAAAAAAAATAAAAAAACTTCGATGACGGGAGGAGTTCGAGTGAGGCAGTGCAAACCGGAACCGACGAGTGAGGTTACAGCTCGGCCGGGGTGGGAGCTTCTGCAACAATCGTTAGTTACCTTGTTAGCCCAAGCGCGTCTATCTTGTCACTGAAGAGGTGGCAAGAAGGCGTGATTGGGACTCTCGTGGCTCCAGCGATAACATGCTACTCCCACTATTCTCCCGTGTGATGCTGTTGATGCTCACTATCAGATATCTTCTTCACAATTTGTATACTTCCCTTTCGATTGATGGTATCTGCAAACGAGAAGATGACCGGACCGTTTCATGGATGGGCCATGCAAATCTGGACCAATCCGTGGACCCTCGGGTGGGGCTGACGGCGACTCACTTTTCCTGTCGAAGCTGAGATTGGCTGTTGGAAACAACAAGTGCAGGGTTCTTTTAAACCTTTCCGAGCACTAGTGGTATTGGTTCTGGTAACTTAAATTAAATTACAAGACGCATAACACCAACTACCAAGCTGCTGCTCCTTCCTTCCCTTCTCCTTCCCTCCCCCCCCGACCAAAAAGAAGAAAGACGTAATTGACCGAGGGACTGGATCCCCTTCCAATTCCACCCTCTCTCTTTCTTCGTCCCTCTTTTCCTTTCTGCCAGCAGGTGCCTTTGTACGCCCTGTTTATACCCAATCCTAATTATCCCCTCATTTGTTCATTTCCTGTTCGCGCCTTCTCCCTCTCCAATCCCTCCTCATCCCTCCTTCATCCCGCCTCTTTCCCTCCTTCCCCCCGACCCCGGTGTGCCCGCGGAGCTACCTGGTGTTATTCCCAGTCCACCTATCCAGCTCTTCAGACTTCAGACCAGACCAGATCAAATCCGAGCCTGGACTAAACAGTGATATCCCGACGCTTTTGACTTAGTCTCACTGGCTACCAGCAAGTTGTCACGGCCTGGGCGTTGAAATCGTCGTTTTGGAATCTGCCCGCTCGAATGCGCTCCTGATACACATTACGGGGTCCGGCTCTTTGCTCCTGATAATTTGATCAACCTCCGGCGCTCACACCCTCATTCGCCTCTTTCCCTTTGCCCTCCGCCCCATCAATCGCTTCCTCGACTATCCTTTCGGGCGCGCCTACAGTCGGTGACTTCGAATCATTGCTGGTTTGGTAAACGCGGACGTTAATACACGACGGGGACCAGACCTGCGGCTACAGCACGACAATCGGTAGACTTCGTTTCACTTAGACCACATGGGATATCCTATACGACCGTTGGATCCCATGATTTACTCTTGAGCTTAATTGTCTCATTTTGCGCCGTGGAATGAGATTCGTCCCCTTGAATGCCTGGCATCGGAAATACATGATACCGCAGCACTCGACCCATCCTCTCCTCCCCGGATCGCATTCCACTCAGCACTAATTGATTATCCCCTGCCCATTCTTGCCTTGTTCTTTACACTTCCAAGACCCACCCTGCCCTCGGTCGTATCCTCCCCTGGACGACCATGCCAGACTCCGGGCCCGATGGCCAAGATCCCAGGCAGTCGGGGTCGACTCCCCTGCGCCGGGAGCGGGCCCCGACAATCACCATTGACACATCGGCCGTGACCTCCCCCTCAAACGAACAGATTCGGCCGCCGGTGCAAATCTTGCCCATCCCGCCGCAACCTTCGCTCCAGATCTCAACCGACAATGTCGATGCGCATGACACCAGTGCCCTCCTGAATAACGGCGGGGTCTCGCCTACCTCCCTTCGCTCGGCTGCCTCCTCCGAAGCCAGAGACTACGAAAGTCGGCCGACGTCGCCCCATAACTTTTCCTCTCCCGCGTCCAAGATGGCCGATTCCATGTCCAATTCCAATTACCTGGCTGTACCGGGAACAAGATCTCGTGGAAATTCGTTGGAGTCGCAGGACTCGAATCAATCGTCCAGCTCGTACGGAGGAGATACATACGCACCAACTGCATCGCATGGATCGAACACAGACTTGACGCAGAACACGATCGTGAACGATGAGGATGCCCTGAAGCCCGACCCAGGCCGGGAAGCTGAGTTCGAAGTGGAAGACAACAAATTCGCCTTCTCGCCTGGCCAGTTGAACAAGCTTTTAAATCCAAAGAGCCTTGGAGCCTTGCATGCTCTCGGCGGGCTTCGTGGAATTGAGAAAGGACTGCGCACCGACGCTCGCAGTGGCTTAAGCTTAGACGAGAACGAACTGGACGGTGTTGTGAGCTTTGAAGATGCCACGGCCTCACAGACGACCCAGGCCACGCCCAAGTCCTCTTCTCCCTCGCCTCAGCATCACACATCTGAGGGATCGAACGCCGCGAAACCTTCCGACGGTTCGTTTACGGATCGGTGTCGCGTATATGGGACGAATAAACTCCCGGAAAGGAAGGCCAAAAGTTTCTTGGAGTTGGCCTGGATCGCATATAATGACAAGGTGCTGATCTTGCTGACGATAGCTGCCATCATATCCCTTGCTTTGGGCATCTACCAATCTGTGACAGCCACCGGCAAAGAGGCCCGAGTGCAATGGGTTGAAGGCGTTGCAATCATTGTGGCTATTCTGATTGTCGTTATTGTAGGAGCTGCGAATGACTGGCAAAAAGAACGTCAGTTCGTCAAGTTGAATAAGAAGAAGGATGACCGCCTAGTCAAGGTGATCCGCTCCGGAAAAACCTCAGAGATCTCGGTGCATGATGTCCTTGTGGGCGATGTCATGCATCTAGAACCCGGTGACATGATTCCGGTAGACGGGATCTTCATCGATGGCCACAATGTCAAATGCGACGAGTCCTCCGCTACTGGCGAGTCGGATGTTCTTCGGAAAATGTCCGCCGACGATGTATACCGCGCCATCGAGCAACACGACAACGTCTCAAAGCATGACCCGTTCATCGTTTCCGGTGCAAAGGTTTCCGAAGGTGTGGGAACATTCCTGGTTACTGCGGTTGGTGTCAATTCGACCTACGGAAAGACAATGATGTCGCTTCAAGACGAGGGACAAACGACTCCACTGCAGTCTAAGTTGAATGTACTCGCCGAATACATTGCGAAGCTTGGTCTCGCCTCTGGATTGCTCCTATTCATTGTTCTTTTCATCAAGTTCCTCGCACAGTTGAAAGACATGGGAGGTGCCTCCGAAAAGGGTCAGGCTTTCCTGCAGATCTTCATTGTTGCGGTGACTGTCATTGTTGTTGCTGTTCCGGAAGGGTTGCCGCTCGCGGTCACTCTTGCGCTTGCCTTCGCTACTACTCGAATGCTCAAGGATAACAATCTTGTACGATTGCTGAGAGCATGTGAAACCATGGGCAATGCGACCACTATCTGCTCCGACAAGACCGGTACCTTGACAGAAAACAAGATGACTGCTGTCGCTGCCACTCTGGGTAAGAACCTCCGCTTTGGCGATAAATCTTCAGGGCCAGCCCTCCGTGCGGACGATGACCGAGGCCGGGACCCGGTGACCACCGTCTCTCCCTCGGAATTCTCTTCCAGCCTTTCTGGCCCGGCTAAGGACTTGTTGATCAAATCGATTGCAATCAACTCAACGGCATTCGAAGGAGAGCAGGATGGTACCGCAACCTTTGTCGGCTCTAAGACCGAAACGGCACTCTTGGGATTCGCTCGGACGTACCTAGGAATGGGCTCAGTTAGTGAGGCACGGGACAACGCGACTATTGTGCAGATGGTGCCTTTCGATTCCGGACGTAAGTGCATGGCCGTGGTCATCAAGATGGAGAATGGAAAGTATCGGATGTTGGTCAAGGGCGCATCAGAAATTCTGGTGGCTCGTGCGACCAGAATTGTCAGTGATGCGAGGAAAGATCTTACCGAAGTGTCCATGTCAGATGAGGACCGGTCTGTTATGGACAAACTCATTGACCACTATGCCTCTCATTCGTTGCGCACTATTGGTTTGGTTTATCGTGATTTTGACCAGTGGCCTCCGCGGGGTGCAGCCACCCAGGAAGAAGATCGCTCACTCGTTGCCTTTGATTCAGTCTTCAAGGATATGGTCATATTAGGCGTTTTCGGTATCCAGGACCCGTTGCGCCCAGGCGTAACAGAATCGGTGCATCAATGTCAACGTGCGGGCGTTTTCGTGCGGATGGTGACTGGTGACAACATTACGACTGCAAAGGCTATCGCTCAGGAGTGCGGAATCTTCACGCCAGGAGGAATCGCCATTGAGGGGCCTAAATTTCGTCAATTGAGCAGTCGACAGATGACCCAGATTATTCCTCGCTTGCAAGTACTAGCCCGATCGAGTCCCGATGACAAGAAGATCTTGGTGACTCAGCTTAAGAAGCTTGGTGAAACTGTCGCAGTGACTGGTGATGGTACCAATGATGCACAGGCTCTCAAGACCGCTGATGTTGGTTTCTCCATGGGTATTTCCGGTACTGAGGTTGCGAAGGAAGCTTCCGACATCATTCTGATGGACGATAACTTCACCTCCATCATCAAGGCTATGGCTTGGGGCAGGACTGTCAACGATGCTGTGAAAAAGTTCTTGCAGGTAAAGTATCCCCTTGGCTTATCACTAATAGCAAGCAGAAGCTAATCGTCACTAGTTCCAACTCACCGTTAACGTGACAGCGGTCCTCCTCACATTTATCTCTGCTGTCGCAAGCGGCGATGAAGAGTCGGTCTTGACCGCGGTGCAGCTTCTCTGGGTCAACCTCATTATGGACACTTTCGCTGCTCTCGCTCTGGCGACGGATCCGCCTTCTCCTCATGTTCTCGACCGCAGGCCCGAGCCAAAGTCCGCGCCTCTCATCACTCCAACCATGTGGAAGATGATCATCGGACAGAGTATCTATCAGTTGGTAGTCACCCTTGTCTTGAACTTCGCTGGAAATTCGATCTTCCATTACCACACAGAGAAGGACACTTCGCACATGCAAACGGTCGTGTTCAACACGTTCGTCTGGATGCAGATCTTCAACCAGTGGAACTCTCGCCGTCTCGATAATAATCTTAATATTTTCGAAGGGATGTTAAAGAACGCATGGTTTATTGGAATTCAGTTGATTATCATTGGAGGACAGATTCTCATTATCTTCGTTGGTGGTCAAGCATTCTCGGTTGTGCGGCTCAATGGGCCTCAATGGGGCGTGTCTCTGGTCTTGGGAGTCATCTCCCTTCCAGTAGGTGTGATCATTCGCTTGATACCAGATGCTCTCATTGCCAGGCTTATCCCTACCTTCTGGCACCGCAAGAAGGGTCCTGAGCTTTGGGTCTCTGACGAGGATCGCCGCTTCGAGTGGAATCCTGCTCTAGAGGAGATCCGGGACCAGTTGAAGTTCCTTAAGACTGTTCGCGGAGGCCGCCTCCGGCACTTGAAGCACAAGCTACAACACCCCGAAGAACTTCTCCCCAGATCGCGAAGCGGATCACGGTCTTCCAGATCTCGAGAGAACTCGATCCCCGGAACACCTGTGGAGAACAATAGTGACAGCACTCCGCCCATGCCAGCGACTCCGGAATCACGATCCAGACGACGCACACGGTCTCGCTCCAATTCAGCATTCGGGCCAGCGGCTGCCATGGCCGGTGTTGTGGCGGGTAGTATTGCAGGCTGGTCCCCAATCGAACGAACGCAGGGAGATGGCGAGCCTTTCAGGATTCAGGCCGATAGCCCCCACGGAGGCCTAGACAAGCAACAGGGCATCGAGATTCATCCGGACACTGCCGCGGATGACCAAATCGTGGGCAACTTCAAGGGCCCCTCGAAGACACCTCCGAGCCAGAACCCTGATCTTTTACCCCATTTTGATCATGTCCCGCCTGAGCGTGCGCCATCCAGCCGCAGCCGACGGTCTACGTCGCGTCAGTCTCAATCCAGTCAAAGCCATGTCTGAGCGTCCCACGCTATATTATCTGTGCAATACTAGATTCTGCTGTCCTACTTCACTTCAATGATTTTACGCTCGGTTCATTCTCGCCTGTGTATACTTATTTCCTCTTCCTCATACCCTGTTGTCATTCGAGATTCGTTGTCTTGCCCACGCCGAAATTTGCTGTTTTGCCAGTCTTGAACTTAATTTGCGCACTTTCTGCAGAGGTCCCTCTAGCCTTGCTTTACCTCTTTGTGTCATAGCATCGTTGTCTTCACAATTCCAATCATGCCCCAGGGAAAGGTGTCTCGGTCTCGGCGTACGTGGCTTTCAAAAGGGGATTGGCTGTTTTTGCTTTTTCACTTCGTTTGTTTGTTAGACACTCCTTCCTCTCGCATAGGGATGGGCGGCGACCTGAGCGACAAAAAGGGCAAGGTTATTCTAATGGGTTTTGTGTTTCCAGTTTCCAAAGATAGCCTACCTTAACTTACCTTGTACATAGTGTACTTTTGCTGCTCACTGATATGTCTATATGCCCTGCTTGATCTCTACTGCTTCCAAGCAGGGCGAGGGAGAATCCAATGGATGATCTACTACAGTTCTCATGGTGTTCATGTTGAAATCACACTAGTTAGGCCATCATTCGTATGTCTTTGTAGGGTTTTCGACACCAAAATCTATGCACACCGAAATCGACAGAAAGAGATAAACTTGCTTACATACTAGCCCGCCAGAAGTAATCACCATAGACGGTATCCACCAAGCCACCGCCATCAACGTATCTCACATCTCGCCAGGTGGTCAGCGGCCCATGAACCTGATCTCCAGCAGTCTCAAGGGCGGGAAAGCCAAGGCGGTAAAGCCCATCCCCAGCCAAATCCCCAAATCGCATCCCTCCGCAATCGCTGCCGCCACGGGGCCTGTAAAATAAGTTTGATCCTGATCAAAGTTATCAGCAATCATTGAACTTGACAATGTCATGCACAGAGGCAGGACTGGTGAGAGAGAGAGGGTGGGGTACCATGCCAACAATAGCTCCTATCCAACCGACGAGAAAAGCGATACTGGCTGCAATGCCCACGGGAAGTCTGAGTCGATCGTTCCACGCGTCCCAGTCATAGCTCCGGCCGCGATTGAAGAGGAGGTCCTCTTGCACCACGATCGTGAACCAGATCACCGCCCAGTATCCTATCAGCGGCATCACGCTGCGGAAGATGTCGTACAGGGAATCTCGACCGCCAATGGCACACGAGGCGTACACCAACGTGCTGGCGGTGGTGTAGACGGGGCGCGGGAATCTGCGCCAGACATTGCCCAGCATCTGAAAATTCATCCCCGTCGAGTACGACGCTGGCGCGTTGTTGGAGACGATCGTCAGGACGTTGATCACGGCACACAGCTTCCCCAAGGGGCCCAGTCGATCGTACCCGGCCATCAGCAGGCTTCCCGGCGTACCATCGTAGATCGACCTCCACCGGGCACTGTGTGCCACCCCACTACCCAGACCCGCACCCAGAAGCAGGGTCACGATGAACGCGAGGCTGGCGCCGATGGTCGTGACTGTCCAGATCTTCCATCGCTTGATATCCGGCGAGTAGTACACGTGATAGTCGGCCGCGACAGGCACCCAGGACAGGGGAATCGACAGGCAGAGCGAGAAGAAGGCCAACCGTTTCGCGTTGATCTGCGTGGTCGTTCCGACTGACGGGCTGTCGAAGTCGAACTGAGGGCCGGCCGACCCGGTGAGGAGCGAAAAGACGATCAGCTGTGGGAACCATGCATACCTTTGGGAGGTTTGCGAGTATGAATGTCAGTCGGGTGGGCACTTGGAAATGTCAAGGATTAGTCAATTCCTTACCTCTCATAGTATTGAAAGATCTGCATCCCGAAGGTGGCCATCGTCCAGCTCGCCATGGCTACGATGACGATCCCAACGATCACCGATAGACCCCCGCCTGATAGCTTGGATAGTAATTGGCCTCCTACCGTCGCGCTCATCATCCCGGTGCCCAAACATGAGAGCACATTCAATACGCAGCATACTTTGGTGGGGTAATACCCCATGAAGAACCGGGACACGATCTAAGAGGAAGAGAGGGGCTGTAAGTCAGCTGCATTGATGGTGGGGGAGGCTTTCCGAACAGTGCAATATCCAAATGTTTCTGATATCGCTCGAGAGGTAAGTCATACCAGTGTGCGATTTCCACTTTGCGGGCCCCAAGTGCTCATGTAGCCAATCGCCAGACTCCCGAGTAGCGTGCTGAATATCACACATAGCGCACAATCGGTGAAGCTCAGCTTCATGACCAGCGTCCCTAGCGACCCGGTGATCGTGTTATTCATTGCCATCCCCATGCTCAGCCACGTCAGGAACATCTCAAACGATGTAAACTTGGTGTTCTTCATTCGTTCCTCCAGCGGTACCGGCTCGATACCGCGGGTCTCGAGCCCTTTGATGCTCCTCGTCCATCGTTGATACCTCGACTCACGTTTATCCGGGAAGGGTCTTTCGGCTCCAGATTCGTCGTGTGTCACTGTCACACTCGTCTGCAGAGAAGAACACGCTCCCTGCTTTTCGATCTCAGGTTCCATTGGGGTGGGCTTCGGAGGATTGCCTCTCTGGTGAGTGCGAAGGGGATGCCGTCTTTCGCACAGCCTTCCTTTTCGCTTTTTTTCCGCAATAACAATAACAAGCCGGGTACAACCAGGAACCAACCCCAGTATATAAGTGATCCTCGGAGACAGAACCACAATCAGAAGCAGGATCAACGGCAGACACAGCAGGCGGGTGCAACTTCACCTTTTTTTTTCTTCTTTTACCCCCGGGCAGGTTACTAGACTGACATCACCCTTTGTCCTTGGCCGTGCAACCCCGTCCGCGCTACTTTCTCTATCGACATTCCACAGCCCTCCCGCTAGAGCTAGGGCCCTGTCCTCACTCTCCTTTGCCTGATCAGAGGGTTGCGTTACACCCGCTCACCCTCCCAGCTCTATACTCTTCAGGAGACGAAGGGGTTAGGTATCCATGAGGAACATCAAAGAAGAACCAAACCCTGAGAAAGGGTATGCCTCGAGCCCCATTCTACGCATTACCATTGCGTGTGTGAATGTCACCATCCTTTTTTTTTCTTGCTTTCTGATCTCATAGGATCAAGGGTGGTGTGGTTTTTTCTTCGCAACGGAGAAAGTCATGTGGCTGGAGGGTGACCACATACCATTGTTGATATTGCCATTTTAAGCTCTACTATACATTCCAACGAAATGCTGCAACCATGTAAGGGGAAGGAGCCATTACACCGTGATCCTGGGAAAGCAACAAACCTGTTTGGCTTTCTTATGAGTAGCAGATGCATCTCTCTTTTGGGGTATTTTTAAAGTCGCGTGGAAGATCATCGATTCGCACCCTATTTTGGGGTAAAAGAACGGCCGGAAAGGTGGGTTTTATTTTTGCGGGATCATGAATAGAGTATCGGGCGGTATGGAAGATGAGCTCATGGTTTTCTTTTATCTCTCTTTTGAGAGACACTCACATGGGCGTTTGACGTATTTCTCCAGGTTATCGCCTACATTCAAGACGGTTGGTTGATCGCGTGAGGCCAGCTGGGGCATCGGATCACTGTGCCGCGTTAGGCTGGACAACATGTGCATACTCTGCTGTGGACTCCGCCAAGTCCTGTCGGTACTGTGAGTAAATGTTCCGGGGATGCATCCTCGGTTTGTTGGATATTGTGTCCCTGCTCTGTGCTTTCGACTCACGTGCTTTCGACTCACGTGCTTTCTCGACCATTGTTCGCAGAAATGCCAAACTCTCAACTGTCGGCCCTGAGCTGATATTTCAGCCTCGTCATTGGATGTTGAAGTGCTCTATAGTATGTGTCTACTTAGAGCGGGATATTTATATGTTATAAGCTCCAATTTGTCAGTTGCACAATGCTAGTCGTAGAGAGGAGCTACTCTAAGCTGGTGCAGCGCACATCAGGCGACGCACAAACTCTCTAGCGATTACTGCCGGGTGGAACAGGAGAGCCGTCTGTGTCTAAAAGCTTGTGTTGCTATGGTCGCTTCGCATCAAGGAAAGTAGCTTGCCTTCGCTGAATGGGATAGAAATATGGAGGCGTCACCAGTATCTATTACCACGACGCAGGTGAAGGGTTTTCGCAAAGTGAAGAAAGCTCACCGCCTTGACCCGCAGGCGGATGCGGAGACTGAAGATGCAGCCCCAGGCCCCAGGGCAGCCACTAACTTACCTACAATTACTATTGCCCCAGACCCGTGACCCCGCATAAACCATGGAACTCCCATTGGTACTTATCCGCCATGGTACCCGCTAATCTATCATCCCTCGGAGCCTGTGCGGAAGTCTCCAAGGTTATCTCAGACTTGACATTTCCATATCATTTCAATGTACGAAGCCTCTGTTAGAGCAATTGAGCAGAGATTGCGAGCCGGCCACTGAAAAACCGATGGCGAGTGCTACGGAGAACTGTTCCGAGTGGAAGGGGCCGTCGCTGTTCTCTTCAGGCGTCTCGTCTCATCCCTACGTGACATACTTCATTCTCGCCATAACTTCGTATGTCACACTGGTGAATCTTCTGCGGTTCCGCATAGTGAAATGGATGCACAAGCGATACAACTATCCCACGCGCGAGTCCTTCGCTCGCATGACCGATGATGACGCGTGGGCGATTCAGAAAACCATGCTAGAGCAGGAATTTCCTTTCTTTTACCTGAAGTCCCTCCAATTCGCACTATTCCGAGTTAGTGTTCTTTTTTTTTTTTTTCTGGTTGCGGCATACTGTGCCATCTTAGACCACTGACAACCCCCCGGTACAGACCTACGGCATCCCGACCATCTCTAAGCTGCTCGCGGGCACGGCACAGTTCTCGAAGCCGGAGACCTCCCTGAAGCGCTACGCTGACACGGTGGTCTTGATCCAGGAGTTTATGGGCAATGCTCCATCGTCTCAACGTGCTCGCATCGCCATTGCGCGCACCCGCTGGATGCACAGTGGGTATCGCGCCTCGGGTAAGATCCTCGAGGATGACATGCTGTACACGCTAGCTCTTTTCGCCGTGCAGCCCGTCCGATTCTTGGAGAAATACGAATGGCGAGGCACGACTGACCTGGAAAAATGTGCCATCGGTACCTTCTGGAAAAGCGTCGGCGATAACCTTAACGTCAGCTATGATGCTCTGCCGTCAGGCAAGACGGGGTTCAAGGACGGTTTGCATTGGTTGGAGGAGACGATGGCCTGGGCTGATGCCTACGAAGCGAAGTGCATGGTTCCCCATGTCAAAAACCGAGAAACGGCCGATCAGACCACGGAGGTGCTGCTGTACATGGTCCCCAAGGCGCTCAAGCATGTCGGCCTGAAGTTTGTGTCCTATATGATGGATGATCGTCTGCGAAGAGCTATGATGTAGGTTTCCCATTCGCTCCTTCCCCCTCAATCCCCCTGGGGCGCCCCTGTGCTACCTCTAGACTCGCGACATCATTTGAGTAACGTCGCTGACCCGGTCGGATGTTACTCTCAGGTACGACCCGCCTCCGACAGCATATACTCGGGTCTTCGCGGGCTTACTGACCGTGCGCCGCTTTGCGATGCGCCACCTCGCTCTTCCCCGGCCGTATATCTTGCGGTATAAGACTTTCACGGATGTGGACGAGCATGGTCACATCTTCTCCACGGAATGGGATGCAGCGCCTTACTACGCGAAACCCACCTTGCGGAACCGCTGGGGTCCAGTCGCCTGGCTGACCTGGGCTTTCGGACGGCCTTTACCTGGTGATGAGGGGAAGAAGTATTATCCACAGGGGTACTACGTCCCTGATGTAGGCCCGAAGTACTTCGAAGGACGGGGCCGAAAAGATCTGCAGCAGATTACAAAGGAGCTGGAGTCTTCACGGAGAGGACAGTGTCCTTTTATCTAAAATACTGCATTCAGTAAAACGACGGACCTCCTGGAATTTTGACTAAAGATCTAGAATTGACATTATTCGGTCTGATTGTTTGAGTTCAGCTTCCAGGCAATTGTGACGAATATCAAAAATCTTTCATGTCTATTACTCAGTATCGAACATGACAAATCTGCTGTACTTCCCAACCAATAATATGTCTGAGCTTGAAACCAACCACAACTTCACGAACCCCTAGCGCGAGTTGAAATTATCCAAGACCGCAAACTCCTTCGCAATCTCCCAAATCCCTTCGATCTG
Source organism: Aspergillus floridensis (assembly GCA_012184565.1). Taxonomy (NCBI): domain Eukaryota; kingdom Fungi; phylum Ascomycota; class Eurotiomycetes; order Eurotiales; family Aspergillaceae; genus Aspergillus; species Aspergillus floridensis. The sequence goes on from WOUI01000156.1 coordinate 73,556, forward strand.
CCTCACAAGCTCACCTTCGAGGGCCCCCTTCTCCAGGGCCGTCAGAGTCTGATCCAACTGCTCGACACTACTCGCCCCCGCAATAATCGCATCACCAAGCTCCCCGTCCAACGCAGAATGATACGCCACCCACCGGTACGCCAACTCTGCCTTGGTGATTCCCGCCTTCTCCGCGACCTCGTTCCAGGTGTCTAGGACTCTCAACATCTCCGGCTTCATGTACAGACCCCGATAGACCTTTCCGAACCCGGAGTCCGGATCCCAGCGGCCGCCGGACCCGCTCGCACTCCGGAGCTGCTCGCTCGTCTTGGTCAGGAACCCGCCGGCGATGGGGCTGTACGCGTAGAACCGGATGCCGTGCTCGCGCAGCAAGGGTAAGAGGTCAGACTCGATGAGACGTGAGATGGCGTTATAGTTTCCCTGGTAGATGGTCGGGCGCACGTAGTCGTATCTCTGACAGAGGCGGAGGACTTCTTCCGTCTCCGCCGCGGTGAAGTTCGACAGGCCGAAGTGCTTGAACTTGCCGGCGTGGTAGAGGTCGTTGATGCCGGCGAGAGTGGGCTCGATGGGGGCGGTGCGGTCGGGTGCGTGGAGGTAGAAGATGTTGACCTGAGGATTATGGTAAGCGTCGCTTAGCTCTGTCGTGACTGTCGATAGGTTGAGGGAAAGGTGGGAGGTATGTGCATACCGAGTCAGTGTTCAACTTCCTCAAGCTCTCCTCTGCATCTGCGATGACTGCCTCTCGCGAGGAGCGCCCCGGCCGGAACCCACCACCGTGCTTGGTGTCGATGTCGAAGTCCTGGGCTGCGGCGTTGGCCTGGCCGAGGAGTTCCTCGCTGCGGCCGTATATCTGCGCCGTGTCGATTTGGGTGATGTTGTGGCGCTTCAGAACTTGGAGGATCTCGGCGGTCTTCTCCGCGGTATTGAGCTTGCTGCTGTCGTTGACGAGGCCGGCGCCGAAGACGATGTTTGCTCGCGAGGTAGACATTGTTATTAGGGGCAATTGATTGTCTTGATGATTGATACTCTTAGAAGATTGCTAAAGAGGATCATGAGCTTGAAGAATCTCTGGTTTTGATTGATTGTTTATACACAGTGTGATCCCTGTCTATACATCGTGAACCTGGTACCAATACTCGTATCTTTTGGAGTGGTATAGATGGGGGCTTGGTATGGGCTAAGCGCAGTGCCATTTGTAAGCTACCACTATATTTCGATTTCAAAGCGACGGTTGCTAGCACCTTCGTTTGTATTCTGACAGATTTTGAGGGGCTGTATGGGGTGATTCTCCTGCGGGGGTAGAAGAGGAAAGGTGTTGATAGGAAATCCTCTATTCAAGGCTGAGTGTCTACATTATCTACATAGTAGATAGTATGTCCTTTAGCTAGTATGGGTGTCTGTAGAATACATAGGGATTCTAGGCGATTTCTGGGGTCCCTCGTGATTGAGACGTTGGGAGTGCCTCTGATAAAGCTCTTACCTGGCCATACTGCTAATGAAGATATAGCAACGGAATCTGGAGCAGCGGGATGGGTGTGAACCGAAGAATTTTTACGCAGAAGTGGTGAGGAAGACTACTGCAGTAGAAGCCGGCCAGCCAAGGCTGCTGCTCCATCGTCACGGAAGCTTCGAAGAAGATTACATAAACCCAGCGAGCATCTCCCCGCAAACGCCGACGGGGCAATCGGTGATCTCATCCAAACCCCGTTCAAATTAATTCTGGCATTGCATCTTTTCATACAGCTACACCCTCCCCAAAACAATTCGATAAGCTGCCGCATACTAGCTACATACAGTCGCATTGAAGAGCGCTGCCTTCAGCACACCCATCCGCAAATGGCGTCACCCTCTTCGAACGACGCCGCCTCGAACCCGGCGCCATTCGCCAATTTCCCGCAAGACCCCTCCGAATTCGACAGCGACCCGCGCATCTCGTTCTCGAAACTCGACGACAAGTTCATCCTCGAAACCGACGACGGTCAAGAATATGAATACGACACCGCTCTGAAGCGGTGGATCCCGACGGTGTGTAGCGCGCTCTCTCTCCATCTGTCTCTCTTCGGCCTTGGTTGGCAGTGACCTGTGGGCTCTGTATCTACCGGGCTGTTGAAAGTTCCTCCCCCCTCCCCCCCTCCGTTTTTGCTGCTCCGGCGGACTTGGTGCAATTCTTTTCATCTATGGGAACACGGGTTCGCATTGTGTGTGTGTGTGTGTGTGTGTGTGTGTGTGTGTGTGAAAAACAAGCCGGGAAAAAGGGCTACTCTTTTCTGTCTGGTGTATGGTTGGTTCGTGAAAACTGATTTTTACGCTTGGGTGGTGGTGGGTGTTGCTCTCTCCAGGTCGACGATGACTTGCTCCAAAAACAGCAAGAAGCCTACAAGGTACACGGGGTGGATGAGGATGAACAGGTGACGGCGTCGCAATTGAAGAAGAAGCGCAAGCAGCAGGGCAATGGTGAGGAGGTTAGTTTTGCACTCCTACCTGTCAACCTTTGTTATCTACAGGGCTTCAAAGCCAGCAACGCTAAACAAGCTCGGATTTCCCTATCGGTGCAGGGCAATGGACAGAAACCGAAGAAACAGCGCGTCAACACGGCCGTCTTCGTGACGTCAATCCCCCTCGATGCCACCTTCGACGAGATCCGCGACCTCTTCTCCAAGTGCGGCGTGATCGCGGAGGAGATCGACAGCGGCCGCCCGCGCATCAAGATGTACAACGACGACGACGGGAAGTTCAAGGGCGAGGCGCTCGTCGTCTACTTCCGGCCGGAGTCCGTGAACCTGGCCATTCAGATGCTGGACGACTCGGACTTCCGGCTGGGCGTGACGGGCCCGCAGGGGGCGATGCGCGTGCAGGCGGCGGACTTTTCCTTCAAGAGCCAGCAGGAGGCCCCGACGAAGACGAGCATGCGCGATAAGCGGAAGATTATTCAGCGGACGCAGAAACTTAACAAGTAAGGAGATTCCCCTTTAACGGTGGGGGAGGTTGTCGATGATGATGCTGATGATACTAATTTGTCGACTGGTAGTAAACTTGCCGATTGGGACGATGACGATCCGTCGGCCCTTCCAGATACAAGCTCTCGATTTGAGAAGATTGTTATTCTGAAACATATGTTCACTCTGAAAGAATTAGATGTACGGAATTCGTTCTCGTGTTGCGACATTCATGAAAAGGTCTGACTCGTGCTGACAGGAGGACCCTGCCGCTATACTCGATATCAAGGAAGATATCCGCGATGAATGCTCGAAGCTCGGGGAGATTACGAATGTTGTTCTCTACGACAAAGAGCCGGAGGGGATTGTGAGCGTCCGCTTCCAGGATCCGGAGGCGGCTCGCAACTGTGTCCAGGTGGGTTGCATCCCCATGATATCTACTTTCTTCAAATCAAATGGTACGTGCTAACAGTTCATGTCGCCCAGATGATGGATGGGCGCTATTTTGCTGGCACGCGAGTGGAAGCGTACATTTCCGATGGGAAAGAGAAGTTCAAGAAGACCAATGAGAAGCGGGCAGCGCTGGAAGATTTGGCCGAGAAAGGGTTGGATGCCGAAGATTCGGAGGAAGAGCAGCGCTTGGATGAATTTGGCACGTGGTTGGAAAGCTCTCATACGGTGGAGAATACGGCCAAGTGAGAGCAGCGGCGGCAGCAGCAGCGATATGGGGAGACATCTATTTTCAGGTATTAAGCAGATCTGTACCCCCCAACGGGCAATTTGCTGAACTACGTGGGCAAGGGACTGTGATTCCCATAGTCATATTCAACCTTAATGAAGAACATGTGTACTATAGCAAAAGAAACATTCAAAAAAGTAATGACCTCATGTAGCGGGGAAACAAAGAACGACCAAATCCATATCCATAACAAAACACATGCCATGAACCAGAGGCTCAGTAGATTAAAGTTCGGTTCGCGTGTGCTAGTAGTGAGCCTGGCTTCTGAGGCATCAATTCAACCCTTCCAACGAATCTCGTGCTGGCCAACTGGCACGCCAAACCCGATCGGGCTGAGTACTTTCCTTCTTGGGATTTTCCCCTTAATACCTAGTACTTATTTGGACTGCCGAAAGAAAACCGAACAATCAAGCCGTCACGGTTTGTGTTCACTGCTGACTTTTTTGTTGATCGGGGGTACTCAGGCAACACCAGTTCACTGCTACAGTGCTACTGCACCACTAACTCTCCCTAAACAAACCCCCCTCCCCCCCCTTCCCCTTCC